>BMAW01059986.1:5882-58606 GCA_019974015.1 Nephila pilipes | reverse complement strand
TTTTATTTCAGAATTTTATTCGATTATTATGTCCATTTATTTTCATTCTCATCGATTTAATTACATTGCTCGGTACATTACTCAAACTATTCTGATTTTATTTTATTTGATTATAACCTATGGTTTATTTTTTGTTTGAAGAGATATTCTTTTCGTGTTAAAACATCTGTAACTAAATGTCCCTGAATTGAGTTTGCATAGCGATATAAATACAAGAGGTTTCGATCCTATTTTTAATATTAAGTGTTAATTTATAAAATAATTATTTACTAACTATAATTATATTTTGTATAAAATTTTATTATTATCTATTGTAATAAAAGGAAACGAGTTTCATTTCATTTAGATTTCTCATCAGCAATGCAACTGAACCAAAGTACACGCATTTTTTTTCAAAATTTCTTTCCAAACCTTTAAAAATAAAATGTTGTTTTACGTATAAGATCAACAGGTCAAACAAATATGATAATGAGATTCAAAATTTGTATTATTAAAACTGGCCTTTTGTGAAAGGGTTCATAGTGTATGCATTAGCATATGCTGTAAGTGAAAAGCTATGCAACAATGTAACAGATCAAGGAAAGTTGTTGCTAAACTGAACCTCACTAAAGTGTTTTTCACAGTTAATAATGCAAACTTTTTTTCATAGAAAGGAATGCAACGTAGCAGTATGCTAATAGGAAGGGATAATTGTTTTCATAGGCGGATCTCTTTTGAATTCGACGAGTAAATCATTTTATTGGATTTTTTCTTTACTGTAACAACTTTAAAATGAGGGTGTGTTCTTGACTTCTCACATTAACAGTACTTTTAGTTGTGTACAAATTAAGGAGAAAATAATAGTCTTTTAACTATGCGGGTTATTAATTTTCAGGCAAATTACTGCGAAATAAAAATTCTTCCTGTTTGTGTGAAGGACATTTTTATCGTTTATCTGAGACATCCTTAAATTTACTAAAATAAAAAAAAATTTAAAAAATGTACTAGAAACAGAAAAATTCATTCACTTTTCTTTTCCTCCCAAAAACACCCTTTCCCCCCCCCAAAAAAGGAGATATAAGTAGAAATTATTATTGAAGCTGTTTTTTTATGCCTCAGAATCAAAATTGAAAATTCCAGGTATGATTTAAAAATTTTGTGTTGTGATTTAATCCACAAGGTCAAGTTGATGACTACGCCATGTCCACGAGATCTAAACTCTTCAAGTAATCATATACGAAAAGAGGAAAAGCAATTATATCTTCTATGTCAAGACTCGTGTAATTTAAAAGATGCTTTGGAGAAGCCAGGGTAATATTAATATTTGTGCAGGTTTAAAATAAATCTGCCTCTTGTCAAAAGTAAGACTTCTAACCTGTCCACTTGTAAGTCTACAAATAGTGGTTTAGACATCTCTATCTCTCTTAACAGTAAAGGCACCACCAATAGCTTTCATGGTAACCATTCCTGAGTTGGAGAGTTCTTCCATAATTTCTGGTTTGATATTTTTATTTTTGAATAGCTTTCAAAGATGGTATAAAAAAATTCAATCAAAAGTAAATCTTAAAGCATTCTAAAATTTCTATTTTCTCCACTACAAGTTGAAAAATTAGGAATTCAGTTTTTCGTATGGTAAATTTAATATTCCAGTTAGGCTTAAGAAATTTCATACTTTAATTAATCTCTGTTATTCGATTTAAGAAACTGCAAAACGTATTGTTCTTGCAGAATTTTTTTTTAAAAAAATGACTTATTTTAAAACTATACTCCGTTTAAAAAAATTTCGTTTGGTAGTTCAAACATTCGTTTTTCGTATGGTAAATCGAACTTTCGAGTTAGGCTTAAGAAATGTCACACTTTAATTAATCTGTTTAAATCTAAGTAACTGCATATCATAAAAATGGTTTCCGATATTTTAACAAAATACCGAGATTTTTTTTGAATAAAATGATTTATAGTAAAAACTATACTCCGTTAAATTGAATTTTGTATGATTCTTTTCGAATTAGTTGAAAGATTCCATATATTTCAATTAAATCTCTTTTATTCGATCTAGGTAACAACAGAACATATGTTTCTTCTCTTTTAGCAAAATAACCAATTTTTTTTAATAAAATGATTCAAAAATTATATCCCATCAAAAAATAAGTAAATAAAACCGCACCTGAAGCATTAAAATAAAAATTCCAACTAAATTCTACATGTTGACCATAAACCTTCCCAAACACACCATTTACAATGCAACCCTACAGATAAAAGGAATAGAATTTAAGGGAAAGCAAGGGAGCATATTATAGTCTAATATTTACCCATACTACAACCGCAAAGTAAACAGAGAAAAACCATCCTCTGTTCTTTGTCTCGGCACCGCATAAATGGCGGGATTCTTTTCTTTTCCGTTGCCACTTAACCTCTGCATAAACAAACCACAAATTGGGCGTCTCTGAAGAAGAGTCCTTCGTTGACGAGCTGTTCCTCTCCACCCCCTCCTTCTCATCATTCCCTTTCTCCATTCGCTGACAAAGGTCGCAAAACAATGTAACAGGTGTTTTCCTCAGTTTCGGGTCGTTTTTTGTTCCACAATTTCCACCCAGTTTGATAGAGAAGCTAAGTAACTTATAGAGTCGCCATTTTGGAGAATCAGTTAATGTGACGAGATGATGAATGTGTGTCATAATGGAGACCCGGATGTTTATGACGTGTCATTCTTTGAATAATACCAATCGTAGACATAAACGTGAACATAAATCCTTATCGAAAATACAGTAGATTATTTGTTTGTTATTTTCTAGCATTTTGATATTATAACTTTCAGCATTTTTGGAAATTTTCTAAGAAATATTTTAGTTAATTTAGTATTTTTTAAGAAGTGTTTTAATTAGCATAGTAATTTTTAAGAAAGAGTTCAGTTATTTTAGCAATTTTTCAGAAATGTTTTAGTTATTTTAGTAATATTAAGAACATATGTTTATGTATCTCTTCAATTATTCGTTTGGTTATTTAAGTATTCGTTAAGGACATTCATTAATGTAATTCCTCAAGTACTCATTTCGAGTATTTTGGGCATTTTCTGAATTTTTCAGAAAAAAATTGTAGTTATTTATTAATTTTCAAGGCGTGGCTTATCTATTTTAATAATGTTTATGAAATGCATTGTTTATTTTGGTATTTTTTAAAAGTTTTTATTCGTATATTTTTTTCGAATATTCATTTGGAGCACCTCTGCCCTCTGGAGTTTAGATAATTTCTGAATTGTTAAGAAATATTTTAGTTATTTCAATAATTTTTAAGAACCTTTATTTATGTAATTCTTTAATTATGAAACACAAAATTGTTTTATTTTTATTAATCAGGCAATCATTCCAAACCTCTTAGTGTTAATTCGAATTTTACTGAATAATTAAATTAATTCCATTATTAAAGGAAGCAAAAAGAAAAGAGAACTTCATATGAAACTGAAAAATAATAAAATTAAACAGTTAAATAAAGACATAAATTTTCTTTAAGTAAAAGTGAGAAAAGTTAATAATCTAAAAGCCATTTAAAGTTAAAAAAAAGGTAGCAATACAAAAAACTAGTGAAGCGCGAGAGGCTAATAATTTAATAATGAAATCAGACATTTTTAATACTGCAGCTTTCATAATCGAAGTCAGAAAACCAAGAAAACTATTGAGATAAATCATTTTGAATTAATTGCAACTATGACACTAATTTCTTTTCAATTATATTTGAAGAACTTATCTATGTTGAGCTAAATTTTATAAGTTTCCATTTCTTTCTATATCAATCACTAGTCAAAATCAAAATAAACATTTGATGGGTCGTAACTTTTGAGAGAAAATGTTACATAATTTTTTGTTACTGGCTTAATATTTTGCTCAATTATAAAGTTGCAGATAATTGGTAATCTACAGCAGATTGGATTTTTCTTTCTATACATAACATTTTAAATTGTATTTTTAAGTCCTTTAAAGCGTTTTTGATCATTTTTGGTAAATTGTTTATGTGATTGCTTTTCTGGCCACAGTGATACAGCATAAATAAATTGAAAATGTAATAAATTAAGCATAATTTTATAAGTTTAGTTATATTAGAATAAATAACTTTTAAATACAATAACAAATTTATTCATTTAAAGTTAAGAGGTGTTTGAAGTTATTTATGACTAAAAAGGCATCTCTCATATAAAACAAAAATTATATTTGACTAAGAAAAGAATGAAATTAAAATTACATGAATGATAACACATGGTCATTGAGTTGTAAGCTCATCAAATTTTCCTCATATATGACTCCATATTTTGGCTTAAAAAGGCAATGTTAATTTAATGTATATTAAAATTTATCTGAAGTAATTTATTTTAGAAAAGAAGAATGACTATATCTTATCATAGTTTATTCTAATTGTAAAATTTAAAACTAGAATTGAGAAAAAAAATTTACATTTTTAAGTAACTTAATTTCAAAAACCTTGATAACGGTTATCTCACAAAAAGAATATTCATTTAACAAAAACATATAAGCCACAAAGGAAAATACAAAATAATAAAGTATAATTAAATTTGCGCATATTAGAGGAATGGCGTATACTTTTAGATAATATGAATAATAACTAATCATGGCATCGAATTTAATTATATAACTAAATTTATTTTACCATAAATGCGAAACGTAAACACAAATTTGCATATTATTCATATCCTGTCAGTATAATTAAACTTGAACGTAACAATGAAACGAAACGTTATTTACATTCAAAATACATATTAATTATAGTTATAAATTAAATGAACTCTTATTAAATGTGTGTTTTTATTGCAAATTACCATTGTTTGAATGCGAGTAGCAACTGATAAAATATTTTTCAATTAAGATGAATAATTCAATATAAATATGACAAAAGCATGTCTGCATAATTTATTATGCGATGTATAACATAAAGAAAAATGTTTTTATGAGCGAAAGTAATCAATTATAACTATTCTACCATTACAAATTTGACAAATTATTGCTTCTGACGTCATACCGTCCTTGTGCCACTTCACAAAACAAAATCATAACTATAAATATTTAATCTTAATATCATTTCCACTGTTTTTGTAAGCGTTATTTTATATTTGTATAACACACAAATATATGATTCATAATAAAAACACGAACGTTATATCATAGAGTTCTCAAGAAACTATGAAAAGATGATATAAAACCATAACAACTTGAATTATAGCCTTAAAAGTTGAAATTACTCTCTATTACAAGACAGGACCACACACGAATAACTCGCCTGATTTTTTTTTTCGTAACACCACAGCACCACATAATCCCCTATGATTTATTTGTATAAAGCGCTTTCTAACAATTCGTTTCGGAAGTCGACCCTGATATAAATTCCCGAAAGTTGACTTCCGAAAATAGCGGCTGCATTGTAATTCCTTGCCTAAGAAACATTGGGAGAAGAAAAAAAAGTGACATGTGAAAAACTTCCGTAAGTAGCTTAAACTGCCATTGACTGATGCGGGGATGGGGTCTTAAGTGCGATCAAAAGAACCGTCTTGCGGAATGTGAAATTGTAAATATTTTTGTAAAACTAACCCGTGGAATTATCGATGGAGACGCAACCAACTCAAAAACGGAAGTTATGTTGAGACTTTGTATCAAGTTACAAAACATCTCTCCGTTTTATTGCCTTTCTTAAGTATGAAACGAAAAATAAAAAAAATGAAAACGACCAAATTGTAACTTTTCCATCGCCCTTTTCCTCTACGGATGAATTTGTCCAGATCCAGAGAGTCAGATTTATCACAGCTAGTCACCCAAGAGACTATTGCTTTACACATGGACAAAATGGCCATCTGAACCCTTTTCAAATTACAGCGTTTTCTGAATATCTCTTCCGGCCAATCCCTTTTAAGTAAATAAGGGTGAAGTGAAGTGAACGTAAAGTTTAATGGGGCAAGAGCCAGATATGGCTATGCTGCGCTAAACAAGATTTAAGTGTGGTCGAGACGTAAGAAATTGAAGAAAAGATAAATTTGATTGACAAGAAGGAGGGTCGAAAATAGAGAAGAATCGCTATGGTAACCCGAGGATGTGTCACCCGTGTTTACCAAGACAGTAAAACCCATGGGAATGAAAGATATCACTAGGGTACCTCGGGGTAATGATGCCCGTGCCGTGATGGAGTAAATAAGAAAGTAAGTGAGCTAGCGTGCATGAGAGAATGAGCGCGTGATTGAGCAAATGAGAGCGTGTTTAAGTCAATCAATCAATCATTAAAATTTCCATTCCGTTGTCGTTATATCTTTCGCTTTGATTCTAATATTTAATAGAATAATTTTTTAAGAAATGTAATTAAATCAGTTAGCATCTTTGGTGACTAAATCTGTTCAGTTCAAAACTTTGCTGGGATAACTTTTTTTTTAAAATTATTAATTATTTTAAAAATTTAATCAATGTAAATGAATTACTTGAGTGAAATGAATTATTTTATAAGACATTAGATAAAAAAATTTCATAAGAAAGTTACAGGTTATTTAAAAAAATATGCTTTTGTAAAAATTAATTAATTAACAAATGTCGTTATAAAAGGAAACATTAACTTCAACGCATTATTTTATAAATAATTTTTTAAATATGTTATAGTAATATGTAATATGTATTTTTTCAATAATTATTTCTCAAGCAATGTTTGGTATATATATGAGAATTCTGGTTTCAGAAGAACTTTTATTCATGAAAATTGTTAATTTTTTTTAAAAGTAATTAGTAGTATTTTGATTCATATTATAGAAATTTCGCACTGAATAGTGCCAATTTTATCATCCGAATTTTGTTCAAAATAATTAGGACGGTCATAAATTGCAATTCCTGGAAACCATGAATTCAATTATACCTCAACAATGCATTTTTATTTTGTTAATAAGATAAAACATTATTCTTGAAATATAATTTTAATAGATAAAATTATCATAATTTATCAATTATAGTTAAAACAAAGCAATGATGTATTCGAATTATAATAATTATCTTCATTTATGAAAAGCAAATTATATTAAAAGAGCACGATATGGAGATGTATACCCCCCTAAAACGAAATATCACAGTTTTATTAGAATAGATTTTATGTTTTCATTTATTGTTTGAACTTATCTCAATTTGTGATCTTATTTGTCAATTTTAATGAATTCTTAACCTATCTAATTCTGAGGACATCTCTTTGCGTAAGACAACAGTCACACACACTTTCCCATTCACATAAATATGATATTTATTTTTTCAAGCATAGATTAAATAAAACATAATTTTTTTTTAAAAAAAACTCAGTTATTTAAAAAAATACTTTATATAATATAATTCCATTAATAGGAATATTTCTTTCACTCGACCTTCAACAAAAATTAGCATCCAAAGTAATAATAATGTATCAATATTATATTTCTCAGTATGTTGTTTACCTTGAATGATAATATTAAACAGTTTCTGAAGTACTTTTGATAAAATTTACTAATGTTAATATAAGTTTTCACGACCTTTAACAAGAAAAGAAAAGGTACAAAGTAAGTTTCGGTGTATGAACCTTAACCGAATTTCGAATAAGTCGAGAACTAGTGGATCTTTTTCTAAGCTGAATTACTGGAGTCGGTTTTCGTACGGATCCGCTAGTTCACAAAAAACGCAGATACTTTTTCGTTAGCTGCGAGCAAGTGATAAATCACCAAATATACAACTTTTTTTTTTTTTAGTTTATGTATCTTATGAAGAAGATAATTCCAAATTAAATAATCATTCTTTTGATGAAAATGAGTTTTGTTTTTCTTTTGAAGATGTATGTATTACTTGCTTAGAAAGGAAACTGACTGAGAATGATATTTCACCTCTGATGCCGTAAGTGAAAGTTGTTAAAATTACTACGCAAAGGAACCGTACTTATATAATTTCTGTTTCTAGTAAGACAATTATAAGTTGAGAGGAAAAGAAAATATTATTTAGAAGTATTCTGTAATTCATTTTATCTTATTTATTGCTGTGAAGATAATTTTATAATATGGCGCCCAAAAAACGATGCAATGGGAAAAACAATGCTAGAAACGAATGGTTTTAGTTAATATGAAGACAATATAAATTATAACGTAGAATTACATGGGAGAAAGTGTTGAACAAATGTCTATCATCCGCAAGATCATTTACAATAACTGTAAATTTTTTTATAATTAACACATCGATCAATAACTCCCGAGTCTAACATTGAAAACAACATTTTTTTTGCAAAATTTTTTTTTATTCATCAACATAACACCTTTTGTTAATCACCTTTTAGGGTGATACAATTGTTCCAACGCTTTTCCAAATCTTTTTTTTTTTTTTTTTTTCGCAAGAAATCTTTTTTGTTGCGAGTAAATAGCGATAATCAGCTTTCTGAATCATCGACTCGTTGCTGTTTTTGTTCCATCGAAAGCAATCGCGGCACCCACTTGGAAAAAACCTTTTTCACTTCACTTCAAAAAACCTTTTTCAGTAAATACACTTCCATATGATATCTGTGTCATCTCAGCAATCTCACGGAGCTTCACTTTACGATCTTTCATTATAATTTTTGTCACTTCACTCACATTTTCCGGTGTAACGGCTTCCACAGGTCTACCCGAGCGTTCCGCGTCATTTGTGTCGGTACGACCACGTTTAAACTCGGCAAACCACCGACAAATCGTTGCTTTTGATGGACAAGAGTCCGGGTAACATTTTTCAATCCATTGTTTCGCTTGCACGGTGTTTTTACCCATTAAAAAACAATGTTTTATCAGAACACGAAACTCGGTTTTTTCCATTTTTTAAACAAACTACAAAACGACTTTACTCCAACCTCGATAACTCAGCTGTTTCTGGTCCGATCGACTTAAAATTTTGACACGTTTCAAGCAAAGGTTAGTACTCCAGAAAGACCTGGTTACTGGTTTACTACGAGCGCCAACTCTGGGTTAGTCTCGCGAGTTATTGATTGATGTGTTATCATGAAATATGTAATTCTAATAATAATATATCAAATCTCATTTACATGTTTTTATATAATTTATAAAATAAAATTCATTTCCTGTTGGGAAATTATACCCATGATACCATTTACGTCTTTTTTTCCGATAAAATACCTTTTGAGGGTCGAAATTTAAATTGTTTTCCTCTATTACAAACCTACTCCTTTCTTTTCAATTGATAACATCAACTGACTAACAGAAACAAATAAATTTTCACTCCATTTCTCCGAATCCATTCATGAGATAGCAAAAACTTCAGCAGTCAGTTATCGTTCAAGCAAACCATAGCAAGACACTCATTAATGGTGTATACTTATAAGAAAGATAAACACTCCGATGTGACAAGCGAAGGCAGTGGGAAAAAAATCGGTGCAATCCAAGACCTAAATAAAAAGCAGAAGGCGAAAAAAAGTCCAAGGGAAAAATGACAGCGTTAAGTAGTTGGCGGTCTTTAGGTCTTCAGAAAGATGCCAGGATATTGTGTTACGCCAGAGTGAACAACTACTTTAGTTTATTTTTGAAGGAAGACAATTGAAATGCAAGTTTCTTTCAGATATATAAACAGTCTGAAAACACGTTTAGGAGTGTTATATAGTTTTAATTATAACAGTCAATGCAAAATGATGCGATCTTATGTACTATTAAAAATGTTTATTTTTTTAAATTTTTCTTAAAAATGTTCTGTTGGTTTGATAGTGCATCAAGAACATTTTCCACTTAATATAATATTGAGTATGATTTGAATGATCACTATTCTAGAATAATATGAGAGCTATTGGTGACGAACCTATAATATTTAAGTTTCGGTTAAGTATGAAAGGAGGCATCTGGATGGGTATCTGTTTCTCCTAATATTCATACTTGGAGTGGTGTTATTTCTTGTAATAGGATGAGCAAAAGTATTACGTGTTTGGAACCTATTCCAAAAGTAATATATTCCATACAAAAGCCTATTAATTTTGTCACTTCCTATAATGCTTATCTTACAACTTTTTTGACACATCTTGAGTGATTTAAATTTAAAACTTTTTTTTTATATTATAAAAGAATTGAGTTAATGCGGCATAATCTAGAATTAACGAAGTATTGGAATACAAACCGAAAAATTGATTTAGTTTAATATATTTCATAAACAGTATATGATAATGTAGTATATTGAAAAAGAAATTGGATATATGAACTCATGTTCTCAAAGTAATAGAATATAGGAGCATATATTCTGAAAATAATAAGAGCTTACAACATACAATCCGAAAGTAATTGAATATTGGATCCTATTACCAGACAGGAACTAATACGCCGGAACTTATCACTTAAAAGTAATAGTTTGGCACACTTCTAATTCATACTACATCACGCGTGGACTTCGAGGCCAAGTTTCAAACTGATGTGCAGCAGTGCCCCTTAATCCGCACATTCTTTGGAGAAAGGAGAACAAAATCCCACAACCAATAGGGTTACCTGAGATATTCAATCTGAAAAAAAAGCCATAAATTTTCCATTTCCGAAAAAGTTTGGCCAAATAAATTCCGTATTTTTCGGACCAAAAGATGCACCAGATGCACTTTCAAATTATTGCAACCACTTTTAGATAACATAAATTTCCTCTCTTATCTACTTTAGGCAAGCATAGGAATCAAGCACCCCGAAATACTTTAGTTATTATTTTTTTCGAAGGATTTTTGTCCAAGGTAAATAGGAGAGACGCGCTCCTGATACTCTTCAATAATCCTTTCCTATTTTCAACCCTTCATCTAGTCAACTATTTTTTACTCTTTTCTTTCTTTTTTTTATTTATATTAAAGTTTTAACAAATATCTGTAGCAGCTTGGCCAGATTCGGCTCTTGCGCCGTAAGCCTTAAATATCACTTACTCATGACTTTACCATGGTTCTTAATACGAGGGTCGTTCAATAATTTCTGAGAAAATCCAAGGGTTGTCACTCGTAGCATCGTAAATGGTTCATTTTTAGTAAGCATCATGTCTCACTAGACAGCTGTATTAGTCTCAGTTACTTATTCGTAATCACGATGCCTTTCGCTCCTCAAAAATTCTTCTATATAACTTTTGCGGTCGAGAGACGATCTTCGACTTTTTTGGAAAAGATTCACTGGAAGCAATCCAACGTTTGGACTTTTGCTCGATTTCCAGAGTATAACGATGAATCCAGGTCTCGCCGACGGTGACAACTCGACTCAAAATGAGTCGCGTCAGCAGTCAAAGTTTGAATCGGCAGCAAATGACTTCGAAATCAAAACTAATTTACAAATCAATGTTATATTCGTTTTATCTCCGTTCAACAGATGGCAGCACTCAATGGTAACAACAATTTACCTTAATGATGCCATTTGTCTTCAATGCATGTACTTTTTGAACCACTTTCGTAGAACCTTTAGATAAACATATATTACTTCAATTACATCAAAATTTTGATTATTTTAGTTCACATTACTATAAATATCGAAGAAAAAAATTCAAAATGCATTATTTGAATTTGTGGTCTTGGATAATGCGGAAATCGAGTTAAGGAAATAATTATCCTTATATCATGACCAGCTGAATTGAATAGGAAGAAACTTGGAATAACAAACGCTTTCAAAAATCATCACGGAAACGGGAACCAACTTTGTTATGCGACGCTTTAGAAAGTTGAATGCCCTCTTAAATATAATAATCCCTCACGAGCAATACTCCAGACTAAACTATTATAAGTTCCATTCAAGTCAGAAAAGGATATGCATGTTTTATTGAAGTAATTCTGTCGACAATGGTTGATCCAATTACTCAATTCTCGCTGTCTTGGTGTATCTTTTTAACACAGAACGGATGGAGAAAGAAACCATCAAAATTATTTTTAGTTAAAATAAGTTCACGGCGTCAGTAACAATTGTCGGTGCAATTGTTTCAACAAGAGTTTTAATGTAGAAACTATTTAGGAGGGGGCATCGTAAAGTTTCAGTTATAACTAAGAAATAAAAGAAATATCCGGATAAAATTTATTTTAAATGGAGATTGAAGTAATCTTCAATATGGAAATGATAAGAATTCTATCTGAGAGTTCAACAAAGACGACTTACAAAGGTCAAGAAATACAGCGAGAAAAGTATAACTTTGGATATTGACTATATAGAGAAATCTTAAAAATAATACATAAAGTTTATAATTCGATTATTTTAGTACTAATTAAAATTCTGAGATGACTCGGGATAGTAATTGGAACTTTACGATACTGCAGGTTATTCAACATAGACTTCCTGACTCCTATTAAATAAACACGAATAGCTGTAATTTGCAACATTGCGTACATGAAGGTACATTAATATGCAGAATAAATTTTATCCAGATATATCTCAGTTGTTTCTTAGAATTAATTATAACTTAATGATACTGAAAGTTACTTCAATTTACGAAGTTTGAATTTAAATTTGATTAAATGATTTTATGCGATAATGAGCATTAAATGCTCTTATACCCAATTTTAAATCCACTAAAGACTCTAACGTGTAGCGGTATTGATGCACGTTAAATCTTTCCAGTTTACAAGTCCTCCCGAGGCGTCGTGTGGAAGACTGGAGAAAAAAGTGACATCTCAAGTGTCTTCCTCGTCCCTTGGCTGACATTTAAAATTATGAGGTCCGTCGCCATAAGCCCCCGTGTTGCGTCTAAATACGACATAAAAAAACAATAAATAAATCAAAAACTCAATTTTAATTTATTTTTTGATATTCTTTATTGTAATATGAAACTTGAGCAATTGAATGATTGTTTATTAACGTCTCTCTTGGAAGTAACAAGGAAGCAACGACGGCAGACTTCGCAATTTTGAGCTACAGTCAAGTGCC
Organism: Nephila pilipes; assembly: GCA_019974015.1. Classification (NCBI taxonomy): domain Eukaryota; kingdom Metazoa; phylum Arthropoda; class Arachnida; order Araneae; family Nephilidae; genus Nephila; species Nephila pilipes. Next base: position 45,756 of record BMAW01059986.1, on the reverse strand, counting down.
GAGGACACGACACCTAGACACATTTAGTTTTCATTTCCCCTAACTTCCCGACCTCTCCAACGTAATTATTGTTTTACACATTGTGCAACTGTTTTGAAAAGACAGGCAGCCACGGTACGCAAGTGATGATGAGCGTGAGCTCGAGGGGCAGGCATTGTTTCCGTCGCTTCGTGGGTTCTAGTCCCAATTCCATTGAACATCTGCCATGTGGTGAGGACAATGCTTGTTAAATGTATCGTTTCCAAGTCCTCGTGTTGGCTTGGTGAAGACGTTTGGAGAGTGTCGTCCTCGTCACTTGACCGAGACTCAAAATTACGAGTTTAGTCGCCCAAAGCTCTAAAGTTGCTTCTAAGTAGGACATCAATCAATGAAGGTTTTGCTTTGAAACTTGGAAACCCATTTTAATTGTAGCACATTGAACCCCGATAAATTAAATATGCAGCGGCTCCTCTACACGACAGGTCTTTAATGGAATCGGGACTCGAATCCGTGACTCAACTTAAGCATCGCAAGCCACGAGCTCGTGACCATGACAAATCGGCTACAATGGACGTCTAGAAAAAAGAAATAACCATAATAAAGTGAATGCTTGAAATCGATTTTTACTCGTTTTTATAATCGAAGCTAAAAATTGTTGCTGCCATCCTGTTGTAACATTAGTTCATTACAATATAATAAAAAAGTTTCTTTATATAGAAATTTCATTATTTGTTATTTTATTGATCAATTTTTATCAATGTCACACTTAGAAGCGACACGAAGGCTATTAGCGAAGGACCTTTTCATTTTGAACCTCGGCCAAATAACGAGACTGACATCTGAGTTGGTTCTCCTTTCTCCAAACTTCAGATCAATATCAAGAGATTGAGTCTTGACAGATTTAATGCTCTTCAGCCCCACTACACGACGGAACTCGAACCCACGATTCGACAAAAACAACGCCATACATGGATTCGTGATCATGACCAATCGACAACCACGATCATCTTTTGTCATCATTTTAAGTTTAAAATTAATTTATTGCAACTGATGAGATAAATATTTCACGTTTAGAGGATTTCAGATAAAAATTATTTCAAATACATACAAAGATCATTAGTTTGTAATTAAAAATAAATATTTCTAATACTGTAGCGGCTCTCTTCAACAACAACGCCAGAAATAATTAAAATGCCTTAAAAACTACCCCGAGACAGACGTCTCTTTTTGTCTAATTGGTAAAGGTGACATCGACCGGTTACCTTTTTTTTCGGCCCTTTTGTCCAGAGTTCGAAACGCCGCCTGCACACCAGGCCAGGTCAACTGACTTCCCCTTCAAGGGATGAAAAACATCTCCAGCGCCTAAATACTCTTTATTAAGTATTCCATATGATAATGAGATACATAGTTTTTGTCGTATTTCAAGCATTTTTTAAACAGCCATAGCACAGTATATGAATATACAAGCATTAATTTGTATATTTCTAACATATTCAATGAAAAGTTTTTTTAATTATTATTTTACCTGTATATATATATAAAGAACATTTTAATACATTAGTAAAGTAATTAAAAAGAAGGTATATTCTCACAGTTTTACATTTTGATCATGATACGTTTTTAAACCATATCACATAAAAGCACCACCGTTCCAAAAAAGAAAAAAAAACTTTATACCTATACAAATTACGAAATAAATCATGGCAAAAAAAGGCCCATACATCTGCAAACATTTTAAATTCTTACACTTTTCAGTTGCAACACATCTTAGTTAAATTTATAATCATGTTTAAATAAGTTTTCAAGATTTTGTATCAATTAATCCGACTGCAAGATATAAATTAATGTTAATTCAATTATTTTTATCATTTAAATTTTTTTTGAAAGATATATCTAACATCTAAAAAATACATCATACGAATTCGTTTATTTTCAGTCACTTGAAAAAATGGCTGAAAAAATTCTAAAAATGAGCAACGAGACACTGGAAATGAAATTTGCTGAATAAACTACCCCGGCAGCTATTTTTAATGAGACGTTTCATCCAAGTCTGCTAATTGGAATCTTCCTATCCAATTTATTTTGCTTTGGTTTTTTGCCCGGCTTTATTTTTTATTAATTTCACGTGTACGCCCCTTTTTTATGATGTTGACACTTACGCCAAATTTCTTAAGCGATTTTGGCTTCTAACGTCATTTTAGTTTAAAGAGGCACTTAAGGAATTTTCTAGAAAATTCCCGCTTCCTTTCTTTCCCAAACTATTTTTTTCTTCCATTCCCTCCATTATTTCTTTACAACATTCATTAAATTCTCTAATTGCATTTTCTAAAAGAAAAAGGAAGACCAGGGGAAAATAAGTAGATTAGGAAAATTTCAGTTGAACGGAAATGTAGTATATAAAGGTAGAGAGAAGGAAGAAAATAAAGTTCATAGTCAAATACTCCCTTTCAAATTCCTTAATCTGTGAAAGATTTTTTTTTTCTTAGTAATTTTTTTTTAACATTTCGGTGGTAACTTTAGAGCACTCCTAAATGAATTTAAGACCCTCCGCTTAGTTTAAGTGCGTAAAATGTTAACTTTTGCTATTAGATTAGATTAAAGTTACAATTTTGGAAGAAAAAAAATATTATGAGCATGGAATTGAGAAAAAAAAATTTTTATAAAGATATAACTACGAAACTAAAATGTTTTTAAAAAAATACAACAATAAAACTTACAGAAATGTTACGTTAAATATTTAAGTATTAAAAAATAATACCTTTGGATAAAAAAAACCAACAAGATACTTAATGGCAACGCAATTTCCAAGTGTATTATTGGGATTTGGAAGCACTCACGAGAATGTTTGAATAATTTGTTTGAAATACTTATTCTTAAAAAGATTTTAAAATGTGCAGTTGAATACCTATATAAAGAATTTTTATACATTTAACATGTTGTATGGGATTTCACTCTAAAAACAGCTTATGTGTAGCAAAAACATTTTGAATTGAAGTAATTTTCACACATGGGCAAGAGCTCGATTATGGTTGATAAACTTATCGATCGTAACTGTTTGATCAAAACAAGTCAAAAGATGATGATGACAACTACAATAAATTAATTTTAAAAAAACCATCACGAAAGCACCTAATAAAAGCTTTAAAAATTATCAAACATGGTTTAAAGTTTTAAGTCTTCTTTGTATCTAAAATAGATTATACATATTTTTATAAGAAAAAGATAAAAGAATTTCAATATATGTATTTCTGCATATATCGAAATTTTTATACATCCATTTTTTCTCAGTAGCTTTTAAATTTGATTTATAGAGGTTGGGCTACAGCATTTTTTTAAACTCGTACATCGTATTTTTCGTACCAAGTATAGTATATCGATAACTTTACATAGCAATTTTGTAGAAAAGCAAAATTTCGTGTTTTCGATGATTTTTTTATTCGAGGAACAAGGGGGAAAGAACACTTATATTATATTACGAAACTAAACGAATATGTACAGTACTCAGAACATATATGAACGAATATGTAGTTTTTTTTAAATTTTATTTTAACTATAGTTTTTGTTATTCTCGAAAGCTATTTAATGAATTGAGTTAGCAACAAATTCAGGGAAAAAAGAGAGAAAAGTAAATGAATTTCATAATATATTAAGTAAATCTCAATTAAGAAAAATTGTATATATTAGCTTACGTTTTTTATGACATGAGAATTAAAATCACGCACATGTTACATCGGTTAAAATATCAAACATTCTTACATTTTCTTCAATGAACTCCGAGTTGTAATTCGGAGAAAATTTTTCTTGATTTTCACTTACATTGATACAAATAATAATAATAAAAAAAACAGTAATTGATTTATCAAGAATGAAATTACATGAAACTTAAATGAAAATGTTATGCTTCAAGAACATTTTAAGTTCTTAAAATGTTCTTAATACTATAATTTAATTCTATGTGAATTAAATTAATTCGAAAAGTGTCGCTACATGCACAAGCCTGTGTACATACATATTTAATTATAGCCTGACGCAATTAACACGTTGTAGAAAGGGCCCATGGTTACCAGGCCGCGGGTTAAGTGAGCCGCAAATATTAACAGTAATTAAGTAATAATATAAGTTCAAACATCTTTATGAATTTTCTGCGCAACATATTTTTACGTTCAATGCAGTGTCATTTATTAATTCCAGAACATACGAATTTTTGATCATGTCTGCAATTTTTACAAAATGTAAGTTATTTGCCTGTTACAAAAAAATTACCAAAAAAATTTTAATAAAAGAATACTTAGATATTTAAATAAATTTTCGTTAACTCTTTAATCAACCAATCCTAAATGGGTGATTGTTTGTTTGCTGGCATGCTATTTCTTTTCTTAATCTTTTACATTACAGATCTTATTTGTTGTGTCCTATTTCGAAATTCATGTTGCTTTAAATAACTTAATAACAGTTCTGTCGCTTTGAAAAGCTTAAAATGTGTGATTGGAGTCTGTTTTCATACAATTTCCTTTTCCACATTATTCAACATTTCTTTACCTAGAACATCTTTAATAAAATTGCTTTTTAAGACTGTTTTTGTCTCTACTACTGACTAATCATTATTAATAATTGATAGCAATTCAACAAAACCATGTAATGTCTGCCCTGTTACTTCTTGTTTTGTTTCAACTTTTCTCAAAACTCCATAAGTAAAGTCTTTGACAACAACTATAATGTCATCCGAATAAAAAATTAATCCGAATTTCATAAAAAGAAAAATGAGAATTATGACGCCACAATAACTAGAAGTGATACCACAAGCGATTGTTGATCAAAGGAACCATAATAAAACCACACATAAAACAAATTTGCGTGTTACGGAACCGCGTGTTAAAGTATAATGTTGCAAAAATCTTGTTCAGTGAAAATAGTCAAACGAGGAGGATAATGGAGAATAACGATTTATTCAGAAATATTCAGGAAAAGACGAGGCACAGATAACAGAACTAATACAGATTAACAACACAAAAGGAACAAAAACAACTCTTGTAAAGATTATTTACACAGATAGTAAATCACTAGTAATAATCGTAATAGCAATTTTAATAAAGTTCAGCTAATTCACATGGCAGACAAAACTCCAAAGTGATATTTTGCGACTCAAAGGCAGACTCACTTATCTCTATTGCTGTCGTAGCCAGGTGTGATGTCACAGGGGAAAAGTTCCAGAAAAAAATCCATAACTTTTCGCCTAATAGAGATATCGGGAAAATTCGAATATTTTCGAGAGCTTTCAATTTATCGCCAATGTCGCCAAGTTCTTAGTCAAGTTGCCAAAATGATTGTCAAGCTATATGCAAAATTCGGTAAAGATAGGGGGGGGTCATTTTTTAACCCTTCCTCAGTATCCAACAAGATCTCTGTAAATGTCTCTTTCTAACAACAAGAGCAACACTGCACAGAAGCGTCATTATAGATTCGTTGCAACACATTCTTTCAAAATATTTAGAAACATTTTATTGGTTGAAAAATATGCGAATGTATTGCATCGCTTAAGCAAATTGAAATACTAACAAATATTAACATAATGATACTGTTTAGTCAAACTCAATAAGATATTTTTATTTCCAACATGTCAAATATCAACTGTTTACAAGCGACATTGAGAAATATGTTGAAAACAGTTTTAGAAACACAGATTCAAATTTCTAAGTACAATATACACTGTCTGCATTTTTTTTTATCATAATGAAATATTTCAACCAGACATAAGTTTTATCAAATAAAATTATGATATACCAGACATTATTTCACAACCAGTAGATTTCGTAAACATTTTCATGAATGTGTACGTTGAAAATGATAAAATGTTGTAATAGTAATATAGTAAAATGTATTTTAAAATGTAGAATATTCAAAAATTTTAAAATACTTCGAAATATTTGCCGTCTTTTCTGAAAAATACAAAGACATATATTAAATTTATGAAACTAAATTATAATATTTTCGTCACACAGGTTTTCTTCAAAGTCACTTCTCGTTTCATGCTTTTTCTTCCTCAATATCATGAAGTAAAAGTAATTTCTGACATTGCAAAAAGATTTTAAAGAGTACCTCGAGTTAAAAATTTGTTCTCATTTAAAAAAAAATTTAAAATTTGTATTAAAATTTTTAATCATTTGACTGAAAAGAAATAAGAAGTACTAAGTTCTGTTTCACTGATATGTAATTCACTGTATATAATATACGTTACACAAAGATTCGAATTTAGATGAGCAGCAGTTAGAAGTAAGACTAAAAATAAGATTAAAAATAGAACGAAATTATAACTTGCTAATAAGGTATTTTACTAAAAATATTTTAATCATATTAACATAGAAAACAAAAGCATTTCTCAAGTTTACATTGCTATCTAAATTTTCAAGCAATGCTTGATCCAATAGCAAATATTATCTTAATATGTGAGTATTATAATAATATATATAAACCATAATTGCATAAATCTATTGCGTTATACTATGTTATTAAATATGCAAATACTACATTCATTTTTGATTGATCGATGGTTTATTAACGTCACACTTGGAAGCAACACGAGGATTATTGAAGATTGACCTTGTAATTTTTAATCCCTTATCAAATGATGAGGACAACACATTTCTCTGAACTTCCATACCTCGCAAGCGGGAGAACTTCGCGATTTGACCGATTTAACATACTTCAGTCCCTTTACACGGCGTGACGAACGGCGGCAGGACTCGAACCTATGTCTCGATGAAAACAATGTCAACCGCGAGTTCGCAACTATGAGCATTCGGTGGCTGTTTGTTTGTTTTGTTTGTTTAGTTTTTATTAAAGTCGCACTAGAAGCAACACGAGGGCTATTGGCGACGGACCTCGTAATTTTGAACCCCGATCAAGTGACGAGGGCGACACCTGAGCTGGCACACTCCTCTCCTAACATCCACACCACGCCAAAGGGAGGACTTTGGGCCCCGTACAGATTTAACGTGCATCAGCCCCGGCTACACGGCGGGTCTTTGGCGACCAAGGATGGAACCCGCGACTGAACGAAAACCGCCGGCCGCTAATCCACGACCTTGACCACTAGGCTACCGCGGTCCCCATTCGGTGGCTGTGACCACGGGTTTGTAATGGAATTTATAAAAGTGATATACCATTTCAAAGAGTGACATCAGGTCTTGAGCCTACGTATCGACGAAAATAACGTCAGCCGCTAGCTTGCAACCATGACTATTCGGCTACCGCGGCCATGGGTTTGTAATGAAATGAAGGAAAGTGATATTCCATTTCAGATATCGTTCTCGACACTTGACCATGGTTAAAAGTTATCCAGCCCATCACTCAAAGCCTTCAAGTTATTCCTAAAAGCGCGTGACATTTCAAATTAACGAACTCAACTAATTTAAATAACGTTAGTGATTTATGCTCTAAGAAAGTTACATTAATTGAGCATATCTTCATCCCTCCCCCTCTTTTGCTCATTGTTCTTTCGTTCGCTGAGTAATAAGTAAACCACAAGTGCAGTCGTAACTAAATCAAATTACAACCCCAGAGTCTCATTTCACTTTTCGAATTCGTGAATAACCAACGAGCCCCAAGCAAATTCAAAACCATTACGTTAATTGAATAGCATTTCTCGTTTTCTTTTTCCATTTGACACACATATCTCAAGTGGCGTCACGATTGCTATGGTAACCGTTCCATTAATTCTTTTACTTCATGCACGCATTGCGCAGTATACAGCTGATTCCATCTGGCTGATATAAAAAAATATATTTCCATCTTTGACCCCTTTCCATGTGGTCTCTGAAGAGTTTAAATTTCCGTTTGGGGGAAGGGGGACTCTGGAAAAAGAGGCGTAACCTGTCCCCCTTTTTGTTCTGCAGGAAGGATATTAATAGCTTATACGTGTAACACCTGGATTGTAAGAATCCATTCTTTGTTAAGATTGTTGGTGATACCGTTTAAGGTTATTAATTTCGATGCTAAGGTTACTTTTACCTTATGTTACGAGGTTTGATTAAAAAGTAGTGCCTCTATGCCAGTAATTTTTTTAACACGATTTTTCCAAAATTCTTGATGTACATGTGTCCTCTAAGTCAGCATTTTTTAACCGGTGATGCGCTCCCCCAAGGGGTGCATGAGAGGCCGTAAGGGGGTACGTGAAAATTAAAGGCTTAAGCTGACCATACGGCTACAAATAGTTTCAAAATTATTAAAAACAATTTTAAAAATTAGGTGGAGGTTTCAATTAAGATTGTCAGTTGTAACATTGTCGATACCTGAAAAGAAGAAATTCATGCAGCTCGCATCAGATTCCACTCTGAAAAACCTCTTCAATCGCGGATTGGTGGACTTAGATAAGTTTTTGTGGTCGTCACAGAGACGAATACAGTAAACTTTCCAAAACTGCCATAATGTATTTGTTGCCACTTGCTTGCTCGATGCTTTGTTGAACGGGCATCCCCCCCCCCCATATACTTACATAAAAAATAAATATCGCAGCAAAAGAAACACAGAACTGATTTTGAAATTGTTTTAATTCTTTTTTAAATCTAATGTTTCAAAACTTTGTGAATTCCAAATATCCCATTAATTTTCATTTCTCCAATATTTGTGTTAATTTGCTTACTTACATAAAAAAAAAATTTTAAAAAAAACCCTTACTATGAAAAAATGCATCATTTAATTTAATTAAACATACTTATTTTTTGGGAGAATTTTTGAAATCTGTAATTGAGTCAAGCAGATTGCGTGTGTGTGTGTAGGAGGTGCTTGGAAAATATAAGGTTGGTCTAAACGGATCGAAACTAAACCATCCAAGGGTGCGTTGTCTGAAAAAGATTGGGGATCACTGCCTTAAGAAATATAGAAATGCAAGGCACGCATGTGAAGGACCTAATTTTTTTTAACAAATAAAAAAGTTAAAACTTTTCACTTATTTCAAAGAAAGTAAAATATACAGATATTTTAAATTATATGATTAATTAATAAGTACATTTTTCGTTTAGTAGATGTATATTAATTTATATCTTTGGAACATAAAATTGAAATGTTTTGCTCTCTTTGTTTCAAAAGTCTTTGTGGGTATGTACATAAAGGGAGTGCCTGATGGTTCGAAGTACGCGAAAGTTAGCCAAGCCAGTAAAGGATACATAAAATTTGGGAACCACTGCTGTATGGTATGCAATTGTTTTCTTTGCTTCCAGGTGTCGTTGGTGTGCAGAGAACTGAAGAAGATGGAGACGAACATAGAGATGAGGATGAAACAATCAGACGTCATTTGCATCTGACCTTGCACCATGCAAAGATGATAGAGAACCATAAAGTAAGCTGCTATTAAAGTCTGTTGTGAAAGAGCACCACCGGAATTTTCTCCGACAGGTTTTCCTGACTAGTCACGCGTTGGAGCAAGTGCGTGGAAACAGATGAGGACTACGTCGAAAAATGAATAACGATTTTCAGATGTACAACGCATGAAGCTTTCAGGTACAGCAAAAATTGTGGAAACAAGGTGAAAAATAAATATATTGCAATGGAGACGTTATTGTTCCTCTCGAATCTCAAAGAATAATTTTTGATTGATTGATTGCTTATAAACTTAACCGTTAAAAACATCACGAGGGTTTCTCGTGATTGATCCTCTCAAGATGAAAGGAAACGGATGACGGTAGTTTGTTTAGCTACAACTCTGGGCCCTAGATACACCATTATTTAATAAAATAGATACTTGAATTTCACAGATTTATTATTAGTTATACTTTTGAAATGCTTTATTTATTGTGATTGATTCATTGCTCAATGATTATTTTCAAAATTCAGTTCAATTACTTTGAACATCAGTTTAAAAAGACTCGTTCAAATATAACATTGTATTAAAGAAACACGAAATAAGAACAGAGCGCAATTTGTACATATTTGCAATCACATAAATACTTTGAATTAATTGAATATATTTGCAGCATCATTTATTAAGTAAAATATTATTTTTTAATATAATTTAAAATGAATTACGTTTTACGGAATTGAGAATTCAAATGAATACGTTATTTGGAGAGAAAAATTTTACTAAAAATATTAAATTATAGATATATGATTAGATTTATTAACTGATTTCGTGTCAGAACTATACAGTTTAATTTATTGATGATAATTTCGTCAATTTTAATTAAATTTTAATGAGAATAATGTGGATAGAAAAATAAAGAACTTGTCTATTTATTTTTAAATTATATCCCAGCAGATATTTCACGTGTTAAATTCCGCACCATGTCAAGAGATGGCTTTGAGATTGAACAAAAAACAAATTACGTTATTCTATACAAAGTCTTTAATGAAGTTCAGACTCCATTCTACAAACCAACGACCACTAGTCTCCAATGTCTATAATCGAGCTTTAGCAATTCATTACGGAACTGAGAATTCACTAAGGTATAGAAAAACGAAAAATATCATTTCATCTTATTGGAATGAAATATAATCAATAAAATATATCAACTTAATTTTCATATAAATGTATACAATCAGCGACTTTTATTTATCATTATTTTATTTTATTAAATATTGTAAGCGATGATTTTATTTATGACTTATTTTTGAATGAATGGTTACACAAAGAAAATAATTCAAGAGCATAATAACATCATTGCTAAAAAAGTCCAAAGAATTTATCAGCTTCATTTTCTGGTTTAACAAATAGGTCAAGGTATACAATCTTTACTATTCCGTTATCATTTTCAGTTTTAATAATTAATCACCTCCAGCTCGTATTAAATCATTTTCAGGCGTATTTCAATCAAAATGACTATATTTGCATACGAAAACAAATAAGGTTATCGGGGAAATTTAAATTCGTGTGATTTATTCGAAGTTTTCGAATAAAGTCAGATGCACGAGTTTTCGTTTTGGATTTCACGGTTTAAAATTGGTCAGAATTGAATTCGAATTAAATAATTTCTGAAAATTTGTTTTATTGATTGATATATTGGTGCTGATACGAAAAAATCGGTGACTTCATATAAGAGAAATTGCCCGGATTTGTTAGCTTTAGCTTAAACACGGAATTCCCAAAACTTGGGTTTGGGTTTTTCCTTTTATTGTGTAATTGATTATAGAAAGAAACTGAGAATATGATTAATATTAAATAATAATGTTTCTTGAAAAATGTGTAAAATGTTCAATTTTCTATTTGATTAATAGTTTCCTTTCTGTATTTTGAATACACACACACACGCACGCGCACACACACACATATATATATAAAATAAATTATTTAGATATAAATATTTTACTTTTTTATAAATTAATTCTATTTGTAAAAATCAGTTTTTTTATGTTTAGCTTTTGAAATTTTTTTTTTAATTTAGATAAATAAATTTGAATTAAAAATTAGAATTTAATTCTTGTAATTATTTAATTAAAAACGTATGATATACTCAACCGATAACTACGAAATCACAGAAATTAAGTTCTTGATGTATGAAACAAATATAATTTTTGACGCATAAAATAAAACATAACCTTTTTAACCAGGTATAAGCCATTTCGACAGGACTACGGACGGATTAAAAACTAGAAATATTACATGGACTGAAATACATTAGGATTAAAATGCATGAAAAACTTTTAAAAAATTTACACAAAACTTAATCAGTTTTATTTCTCTATTACTTCATATAAACCACAGTCATAAAATCTATAAAATTATAAATCTCGAATGTATATAATATTCTCAAGTTTAAGAAATAAAACCCTTTTTAATGTGACGTTAGTGACTTCATCGTAAACACAAGATGGTCAGTTGCTGGGAATATTGTAGACGTTAAAATTTTAACGGGTTTTCTAAGGTTGCGTGTCGGTAATTTGCGTCTTTGTCTTAGATATCACGTGGTCGCGGTAGCCTAGTGGTCACGGTTTCGGATTTGTTGCCGGCGGTTTTCGTTCGGTCGCGGGTTCTATTCAAAGCCTCTAAAGACCCACCGTGTAGCCGGGGCTGATATACATTAAGTCTGTCGGGGCCCAAAGCCCTCCCGTTGGTGTGGAGTGGAAGTTAGGAGAGGGAGGGCGCCAGCTCAGGTGTCGTCTTCGTCAATTGACCGAGGTTCAAAATTACGAGGTCCGTCGCCAATAGCCCTAGTGTTGCTTCTAGTACGACGTTAATACAATCTAACCTAAACTAATCTTGGATTTCAAGAGCTTCATCCCTGTAAAAAGTTGCTGACATTTATGCGTGCTTCCAAATAGCGTCATTTTTCCTGAGCAAAAGATATCAGCTTTGAAAACATGTCAGATGAGAAAACAAGTTTTTATAAAAATCAATTAGTGTGAGATATCCTTCGTTTTTGTCTTCAGAACGAGACTCTCTTGTAGTTCGATTAATTTTATTTGCAAAGACGATAGTGCTAGTTTGATCATTAAATGGAGAAGAGAAAACGGTTAAGGGGTCATATTGAATGATATTTGAAAAAAAGGTCGTCACGGGTTGTACAAAATCAGGACTCAGGCTAAATTCGGCTTTAAACATTTTAACAGGACGATAAAAAAATAATCTGCAATATTTAAGATATTTGAATAAAATTCGGCATACAATCTTGCCTATTGACAAACAAATCTCTTTCAACCAAACTAACGCAATTCATGCCAATATCGAAAAAAATCAATCCTATAAAAAAAAGTGATTTTCAACATAATGTGTAACATAGACTATTCTCAAAACTCCCCTTTACTAACACCTGGGTCTTTCTTTCTTTCTGACTTTATATTTAAGTTTCTAATTCCTTCCCAATAAAATGAAACGTGGTTACGCAAATTAGATAAACTTAAGAAGTGGAGTGAATAGACTAATCATGTCGTATAAAAGCGTCAGAGAAGTAAATTGAAAGAGAATAATGTTACAGTAATAAGAAAGAGTTCTAGTGTGAAGTGCGGGTGAATTTTTTTGTGGATTTACATGATTTGCTGAGACTAGGACCCGACGCTGTCTACTCGAATAACTATTTAGAAGATTTACTCGCATCATATTACAGTAAGCATATTGATTGCTATGTCAAAAAGTACTCGCGGCAAGGGACTTGAAACAGAGGTTGAGAGCTTTCCCCTTATTAGGGAATTAATAAACTCTATTTTGAAACGTAATTAACTATTTTAATTACTATATATATGTTTGAACTTAAGTTGAAATTTTGATTTGTGTAATTCCAGTAATATTTAAGATGACAAACGGAACAAATAATAGGATTATGCCAATGAAATAATTTGGTACGTTGTTAAAGAAAGTTCAAACAATTCAATCAATAATGTGTCAAGAGCTATGGAATTTCGTACACATATTTAGAAAAATCCTAAAATCAACATAAGGTAATAAAATTGTTCTTCAATAGTTTAGAGAACTATGTCCTCTAAAATGAATGATTAGATAAATAATAAAAATAATAATCTGTGAGAAGATAGCTGTATTATTGCTAAAATATTCCAAAGAACAAAACATACAAATAAGTATTTTAAATAGTCGCGAGAACAAAAAGTTATACTCGTATAATTTGAGAAAATATTTTGCTGTCACGCTTTTTACTAATCGACTCCAATAAAATACATTGTATATTTAAATATTCAAATGAATTATGTGATTAATTTAAGAGCATGTTTATTGGAAGACCAAAAATAAGGATTCATGTTACCGACACAAAATAAAGAAATCCAAGTAAGTTTCAAAATAATTTATCCTTGACACTATAAAAATATGTTATACACACATAATGCAGTACAAGTTAATTAAACACAATTAACCATTATGTCATCAAGCAATGGATAAATAACCAGTTTTGTACTTTTTACACACAAGAAATCATTTATTTTATTGTTCGTTGTTCAGAGGTTAATAACTAATTGTTTCAGGAACTACGATCCATTTACCACACACAACCTTGAAAATCTTTTTAATAAGACCTGTTATTAATAATGCTTTGAAGTCTCAGTCATTAATTATTTCTAGACATCGTTTATAAAACTCTTTACAGATTTGTTGGAGCAGCCTCATAAAAATATGAAAACAGATAAAATTCTATTTAAGTATTTTGTTTTTTGCCTAAAAATATGGATATGTGCCTTTGACAATCTGTTAAGAGTTGAACATTAATTTAAGAAGAAGGGCGAACTTTTAAATACATATTATGAGTCGTTTATATAGGAATATATGCAAAATACACAAAAACACAACAATCTTTAAAACAATTATTTTTATGCTAACGATGAGACACATTTCCATTACAATGTAGCAAAATATTTTGAGTTTAATTTGCAGGAAATGTTCAAAATAACCACTCCTTTTTTGGATACAGAGCAAAATTCGCTTCGGTATTTTTTCAGAAACGCGTTGATGTTGGAAGTGATTTCTTGTATCCTTTGAGTAATGGATATTTTCAAATTATCTATCGTCCAGAGATTGCTTTCAAAAACTTTGTTTCTTTAAATACAATCATGGAAAAAGCCGAGGCATGCTCAGATCAAGGAAACGAGATACTTGGTTCAAAGACCATAGACCATACTATATAAATAATGAAACCACGGGTATGTTTCGAAAACTTTTTTAGGCGATTGACTTTTCTAAAGAAATTTTTGGTATATATATATATATATATATTCCAAGAGATTATACTCAATGCATCTAAAATGGTTTGCTTTAGTAAGTTTGACTCATTAGAAAATTGTTTAAGTCTACTCGTATTCGTGATCATAAAGCCTTTCGCACCTTCGTCATAACTTTGCTGGCCAATGAGATCACCCTCGCCTTCTTTGGAGCAGATTTACCAGAAGTAGCCCATTGTTTTGATTGTTGCTTGATTTTCGGTATATAATGATATATCCAGGACTCGCCGACGGTGACAACTCGACGCAGCAGCAAACAAATTTTGATTTGGCAGCAAATGATTACCAAATCAAAATTAACTGATGAATCAAGGTCAAAATTGCTTCGGTTTGTTAAACAGATGACAGCACCAAATGGTAATAACAATTTACCTTCTTGAGGCCATCTGTCTTCAAATAGAAGTACTTTTTGAACCACCCTCATGTATATATATACACATGAGGGTGGTATATATATATCATTTCTAATTATAAAGTATTCTACCTTAAATTTTTATTCATAAATTTTTAAATTACGCAAATTATCAAATTTTATTTAATAATGTTATATTTGCCAATTATCAATGATTTACTTGGTCAGACTTCGATACTTTGCGAATTCTTAAAGTCATACAATACACAATGATAGTTCGGGTATCTAATTTTTAAGTTGCCAAATTTGTTTTCGCGATCGGTTGTACTTTACTTCAACGGCGTTATATATCGCGTTTCGTTCAAAACATTCTCTTTAACAACTGGCAATAATAAAAACAAACAGTATTTTTTTTAGCGAAATCAGTCAATATTTTTTAAGTTTACTAGGCACACTATATGACCATTAGTTTTTATAAATGCAGATTAACTGTTACACAATATTTTGAAATAATATCTGGAAACGAGAATTTTTTCTTCTTCTTATTTCTTATGAGTTTTTGAATTAGTCATTTCAAATACAAACTTAGAATGGAAGATTGAGATTAATTTTATGAGAAAAATTGCACTTAATAAAAAGATTCTGTAATGGTTTCACGAGCAAACATCTATGTTTTTTTCCGAATCAAAAATCACCTTTCTCTTTCAAGTGAAAAAAAAATCAAATTTTTAAGAAGCTATTCACAAAATTTAAAGATATTCGTGTGATAATCCTACGCATTCAAAGAAAACCACTTTTAACTTGTCAACGTAATTTGAAAAGAAAATGAAAAGAAATAAATAAATAAAAAAATAATTAAAATGCAAAAAAAAACCTTAATTAATTTTAAGTTTCCTTATATGCAAAAATACCTTAAAACTTCATAGTTTGAAAAGGACGAGGAAGTGTAAGAAAAAAAAGAGGCGCGGCGCCCTCTGGTCCATTTCTTTAAGTAAAGCCTGAAAAACATCCATTATGCAAGTCCTGTGCGGTTCGCTCCATCACTTTCTTATCTCTCCTTGTTTATTAAGAGAGAGAGAGACTGTAGATGCATTGTTCCCAGAGCTCCTTTCTAAGTGCCTCGCGAGAAGGAAACTCTACCTCTAAACATCGCAACCTCCTTATACAAGCTTTGAGGAGTGATTTGGGTCGAGATTTTTTTTGAAGCTGAAACATTTTTTTAATTCCTACTATTAGCTCACACACACTCTCCCTCTATATTTTGCACAAATTTTCAATCATTAATAAAATACTTTTTATATTCATCCACTCAAGTTCAAATACATATTTTTTAAACTTGTAGTGGATTACACTTGATGCTAATACAGTTTCTTCAAATATTAATTCATTTGATTAAATTTAATTGCTGATAATGCAGTTTAGTCCAACCACTTGGCGATTTTTTTTCTTTCTTTTTTGATGAACTTTTAAGTCCACGAAGCGGACCAGGGTAGCCACATTTGGCAAAATACCACCAAATAATTCCTGTCGCCAAGGGTGGTTGGGCTAAACTGCATTCCAACCATTTAATTTACCGAATAAATTAAGAAACAAGCCAATGCTTCTACTATGTCATTTGTCTTGCAATGGGAAATTTGGTAGAGCATCGGCATAGAATTTTCATGCCTTCGGATCGAATCGCGTCGAAGCATAAAATTTTTTTATTTGATTTTCAAATAATTAATTTTAGTTTCATATGGGAGAAAAAAAATTCTCTTATATAAAATATTTAGCAGGATATAAATTTAAAAATAAATACCGTCAGTGACGAAGCGTGTAGATCGCTGGAAAAAAATTTCTTTTCCCATTTAATGTTGTGATTCTGTCATATGTATATACGTATTTATATTAATTGTAATTATTTAATAAAAAGTAACTAAAATAAAAATTTTCTTAGTTGACTTAAGTAGGAATTGACTTAATTTTTTTTTTATATTACTTGTTTACATAAATGTTAAATAATCACATTTTAGGCTTTCTTTGACCTATATCGAAAAAAGTATCTACACATATTATTTTCTGTGACGTGGGGTATTCTAAAATATCCCGTATTGGCGATTCGCAAATTTATTATACAAAAACAACAAGATTTAAATCAGTTATATTTACCCTAATGATATAAAATACTTCTAACGAAGTCTATAGAAATTTCGAACCTAGATTTACAACAAATACTCAAAATATTATTTTCTTTAAAAGTATGCTATTTTTCTTTAAAAGAAAAGAACAAAACTCGAACCATTATTTCAGAAAAATTTTCTAATATCAATATAAAAAAAATCGAATAGTTCTTCACTTGGTGTTTTTAAAAGCATTCAATAAATGTGCTCGATTTTGCCCTTAAAAATGTAGCGTTAAAATATACCTGACACTTTTCAGTATAAGCTATAATATAATGCATGGAAAAAAATTGCCATTTTAAATAGATACGAGGAATATGGTAGAGTCTAACGGTTGTAATGAGCGTTCACGCGCATTTCCCTTAAACTAACCTCTGGCGCTACTTTGTAACAATGCTAGATATGTGAACCTCACCTAGTGAATATTTTAGAGGAGTGGGGAGAGATATTATAAGCGTATTATACCTGACTCGAGTCCGGTCTCTAGACGTTGGTTTAAATTGGATCCAATTAATTCAAGGCTACCGTTTGGAATTATTAAGATAAATAGAGTTCTCCATTATAATATTAGATTAAGGGCACAACTAATTAAACGTTCCATGTTATAAATTTGTTTCGATATAACTTATTCTAAGTCTAGATAAACTAGTTAAATATATTTGGCTGATTATTATTGTGCCAATATGTCTCTTAATAATAATTACAAAGATAACGATTTAGATTGCTCACTTCAGAAAGTCGAAAGGTTGAATAACCAGAGTAACAAACGATAAATACTAAATAATTCGCGCGCGCGCTTGTGTGTGTGTGTGTCACTAATATTACAATATCTCAGTTTCAAAGTTCCAACAAAAATATGGTTTTTGTTTCTGAAAAACAGAAGATTACTAAATATAATTAGAGAAATAAATTGTTAATTGCTACGACTGCCCTAATCTAAATCTGAACTGAAATTATCTCAATCAGGGTCAACCAATAAAAATTTAATTAAAAAAATAACTTGTTTTCGTGTAATTCATATCGTAGCTCCTTTAAATTCTCTACTCGACTTTGAAAAGAATATAAGAGATGCATAATTCTCGATCATTTTTAGCAAATTTGTGTAAGGAATTTCCGGAATAGAATCTGCGCTCGATAGAAGAGGAAAATTATATTGAAAAGCTATGTAATAAATATAAAAACGAACTTTACAAAACACACAAAATTTTCTGCAAGATGGAATATAAAACTAACAGTAAAATTAATTCAATTGAAAGCATGTTTTATACTCTTGCATTCTATTCATTTAAATTATACGAGAGATGCTGTAATATTGTAAATATTTACCTTTCAAGAGAACTATCGTCAGCATTTAAAAATTGATGCCGCTTTTATAGAAAATATTCTTTTCTACTGTGTATTTTTTTCATCAAATAAAACAACAAATGTACAGAAAGTTTATTTTATTGTTAAAAGAACACAAAAACGAAACAATTATGTACTTCCGAAAATCATTACGAAATATTTTCAAAACCACAAAAGAGAAAATTACTTAATTGAGTAAACGCTGAATAGAAAAAAATTGTTTATACTAGCGGCACTTTTTGTCGGCCTTTTTTTTAAAAAAAAGTACAAAAAGGCTAGTTAATTACATAATTATTTGGATAGTAACTTGGAGACAAAACTATTACTTTGTCTCGACACTCATTCATTTTTGTTGTATTCACCGCAAATTCAGACGATAATTTCTAAATAACAAAATTTTTACTTGATCTGTACAAGCTGTAAACTACAGAAATTTTGAAATTTAAATAGACAAAAATTATATAATTAAAAAACACAAATTCACATAAATAGTTCTAAGAAATGAGTTCCTACGTAAATTTAATAATTTGCGACATTCCTACTGTATTTCTTTCTTGTTGCTCCTTCACATATAAATAATTAAAGAATCACCTATATCAACACAGTCACAAATGAATAAGTTATCTAATGAATGAAAGAAAATTGCTTTAATTTGGATCTTTGATTATTCCAAAGACAATCCATTACTTACTATATTTGTGAATAATTCCCTGTACGCGTCGGGTCTAAATAGATCTCAATAAAATAACTTGGGTCTCATCACTGTTAGACTTTCTATTCATAGGATTATTGTTTCGTAACTGTTACAAATGGAAAGTGAATTAAGGGGACTTAGTACCTTGCGAAATCAAAAGTAGAACATTTTGACACACTCTCTCCATCTCTCTTTTCGATTCTTCATAAATCAACAATTTTTGCTCATTTCAATATGAAACTTTACTAGTATGTGTAATAATGTGTATAGTTTAAAATATTGGGTCAAATTTTGCTATTAAATTAATATACTTTCTTAAACAACATGAAATAAGAGTACAAAAATTTAAAAAATAAATTAGCTTACCTTACGTTACCCACAAGATAACATTTGAAAGATGTACAGTAGAACCATAATTCTTATACCAAATTAAAGCTAAATAATGACCTTATTCTGTAAACCTCAAATTTTAAATTTATCTTACATTAAAAAAAATTGGAAAATTGAATAAGTTATCAAGTTTGTATTTAGCAAATTTTTTTTCATGTATCATGTTATAAAATAAAATATAATCATCCCATTAACAAAATTGAGGTTCACAGAATAAAGATCTACAAGTACAACACTGATGTAAAATTTTAAAGCTCTACATGCAAAACATTTTTTTTTTAAATCCTGTGGGAAAGTGCGAAAATAACAAACTGAGAAAAAGAGGTTTGTTTACATTGCATTACATAGAACAAGCCACTTTAGACACTTACATTTTTTGTTGCACAGGCCGTAATAATTGTCGGATTTTGACGCGGTTTGCTTTAAAATGCTCCTAACTGTCAACACAATTTTTTGAAAACAAATTTGAAAAATCGAATTTTTGAAGGTGCAAAGGTACTAAGTCCCCTTAAGTAATATCGAGGCGTTATAAAGTTTCGAGACTATATAAAGAAAAGCGTGTAAATATTATATTTCTACTTTGATAAAAAAAATGTGTCGCAATAAATATACATGGAAATTCACATATAGTTAAAGTCTGCCGGGGCTTAAGAGGTCCTATCAAGTGGTGCCCGTTTCCATTTCAGTAACTTTTGGGCTTGGGGCGCTAAATTGCTAGCTAGTATCTAGGTCGAACAGGTGTCCGCGTAAGCTTAATGGTCATGGTCGTAGATTTGCGGTGGGCGTTTTGAGAGTCGTAAATTCGAGCTTTAAGCCACTAAAGACATGTCATGTAATAGAGCTGAAACACGTTATATCTGGTCGGGGTTCCAAGTCCATCCACTGGAGAGAGATGGAGGCTCAGAGAGAAAAGAGTCAACTCAGATATCGTCCTCGTCACTTGACCGAGGAGCAAAATTACGAAGTCCGTTGACAATGGTCCTCGTATTGCTTAGTCAATGGAACGTTAATAAGCAATCATATCTAGGTTGAGTGGCTAGCCGGACAGTTAATTTCCCAAGTAAACTTAGTACTCATTTATCTATCCCGGAGGGATGAAGGGCTGGGTTGACTCATGACCAAGTACACAAGTCAAAACCACCAGGAATTGAACCTGGGTCGGCAGTGCTCGCAATCAGACGCGCTAACCACTACACCCTCAGCCACAATTTACCTTTACAGTATTTTAAAATATAAATAGAATTTAAAATAAAAAAAATATTTTAAGAATTACGGAATAGAATTAAAATATCTTACCAGCTAAGTTTACGCAGAAGGTCATATGGGATAACCTAACAGAACGGAGGTCTCCAGCCCCTAAAATAACTTGGATTTCATAGTTCTACATCACTATACATGAAGACGCTGATTGCTTGATTAAATGTTTATTAATGTCGTACATGGAAGCAACACGAGGGAGAGACGAACTTCGTAATTTTTAACCATGGCCAACTGACGAGGGCGATATCTAAGCTAGAACTCTGTGACATTGAGCTATTTCTCTTCAGTAACCTCGAAGACTTAATAGAGATTTGAATTACAAAAGAATTATAATTTCTTCCCAACCCAAATGAAACATGATTAGGTAAATAACATGAAGATACAACAGAAGTTAATCGAATTAGACATAGTGATAGATAAATGAAATAGAATTGAAACGGAAATGAAGGGAGATAGAGGATAACAACAAGTTGATATTTATTATTAAATTGAAATAAATCATGGTAATAAATCTTCTTTGTCTAAATACTAAGATATGAAGCTACTGTTTATGAGGATAGTTGGAATCTGAACTATTTGATTTTAGATTTAGTAAGCTAAGACTTCATTTTTAATTCATAATTTAAGATTGGCGAGTTAGTGGGATTCGAGAGAGAGCAAATTTATCAATGCTTCAGTGATAAATAAAGTATTTGATCTTGTTTTTACGTATCATCAATTGAAATCTAGCAATTATTGACTGTAATTAATTAGACTAAAATATGGCGGCAGAATTAAATGATGAAGGAAGCACTTCACAACCCCACATTCTTAACTTGCCCACAACTTATAAAATGAGGAATTTCAACCACGACTAATTTAACGTGCATCTGTTCCACTACTCGTGGAATCGATTTATACAAGAACGTATTCTAAGCTAAAAAATATTTTGAAGCATAAATTATATAAAATCATTTGATCAGATTGACTGAAAATCACGCAGAATGATTAAGGACCGTTTTTTGTATCATTTTTAAAGTAACAATTTCACTTCATTACTTAAAACTTAACTTCAACTCCGCACACTTTCCAATTCTACACCATTTGCATACGCCTTTAGAATTTGTTCAAAGAACGTTAAATTAATTAATCTTTCCATCGAAATTAACTTTCAAACGCAAGTATCCTCGAACTCTGCGAATATTCCTCTTAATCCCGTTCCCATTAACGTATTAATTGCAACCCACGTTACCTAGATGCGGATCCTTTCAAAGATATCCCAGGAAAATGACAACTTCAACTTCGAATCAATTTATATGGAAATTATTTTTTGCACAGAATCTGAATTTCAAATCACATCTCAAGCTGTCTTCTTCTTT
The DNA here is from genome assembly GCA_019974015.1 of Nephila pilipes. Lineage (NCBI taxonomy): Eukaryota > Metazoa > Arthropoda > Arachnida > Araneae > Nephilidae > Nephila > Nephila pilipes. Next base: position 23,571 of record BMAW01059986.1, on the reverse strand, counting down.
TTCCTCAACCCAATCATAACTTTCTCAACTGGAACGTCCGGAAGACACAGATTTCACTTCGGTATGTAAATGACCTACTCAATTAATTCGATATTCTTTTAAAAATTCATTAAATTCGGGCGTATCGGGCTTTAAAGGAAGAATCCGTATCAAACGCCTCTTCAGCGCTCCGTAGTTTCCTATTGATTTCGCCTATAAATTTTAAAAGCTTATTGCGGTTTTTGGTACGATTCGTTACGCCAGGCGTGTAATGTATTCCTCTTAAATCATTCATAATAAATAAATGAATTCCAAATGTTCTGATAGTTCTGGGTTATACATATACACGAGGAGCTTTTAAAAGTATCAGTTTTGAACACAGATGGCGTTGTAGTTTTGTTCAGGAACAGTTTTTACTTTTTCTTAGAAGTTTATACGAATGAAACCGTTGGTATCCCAAAAAAACGTTGCCTCACCTTTTCTGATCTATGAGACCGTCTTCACCTTCTTTGAAGCAAATTTACCAGAAACAACCAATTCTTTTTTGGCTGTAGCTAGGTTTTTGGTGTATAATAAGGAATCCAGGTGAAGACGCGGAAAAAATGAAACTCTGATTCAAAACCAAATTATTGCGAAATCAAAACTAGCCTATGAGTTAGTATCACAGTTGTTTGGGTGACGTTCGACAAGTGACAGCACCCAATGGTAAAATCAACTTGCCTTAGTACTGCTAATTCGTTTTTTAAAAGCAAATTCCCTTTCCAGCTGCATAGAAATAGTTGGATTCAGATAGAGTAAAGGAAAAATTGTGTTGAGAAATATTTTTAATAATTATTTTGTATGGGACGAATAACTTTCGAATACCTATAAAGTAATAGACGGAACAACTATAATAGATTTTTCGAAATTATTTAAGTCACATTAATTTTCGGATTAATGGTAATAAATTGTATTTTTCTGTAATCAAGAGTAAAGTTTATAATTTTCTTAAGATTTCGGTCTGACATGCAGTTGAAATTACTGGACATTCTATTAAGGCTTTGAATTATTTTAAAGAAAGTTACTTTTGAATAGAAAATAGATTTCTATTAAAAATGAAATTAATTTTAAAAACATAAAATTATTTCGAAAAAATATTTTTATTTTATTTTTGTATTTACAAATAATTTTTTAAAAAATGCTGAACATAATGTTTTCAATTCGTTCTTTAAAACATAAGTTTTATCAATTCTTTTAAATGAGACAAAAAGAAAAAAAAGTTTTGAAACATCGATTAAACCCTTTTTAAAACTTCAACATTTAGAATGCCTTAGGAAAATATTCGAATTTTAACTGTGTAGGATAAAAAATAAGTTAAATAAATGTTTAATAGAAATATAATTTCGAACAATTCAAGAGTAATGAGCATTTTGAGAACGAGATCACATTTTTAAAGTAAAAAAAAAAAAAAAATTTTGCTCTCATTTATGTATTTTGTTTAAGTGAATTCCTCAACCATAATGAACGTAAAAGTTTATCTTATTGATTGATTGGTTGGTTTTATTAACGCACACTAAAAGCAACATGAGGGCTGTTGGCGACATACCTCGTAATTTTGAACCTATGTCAAGCGACAAGGAAACACCCGCGCGCGAGTTGGCACTCCTCTCCCCTAACTTTCACACCTCGCAAACGGGAGATCTTTGAGCCTCGACTATTTAACGAGTATCAGACCCGGCTATGCGGCGGGTCTTCAGTAGCATCGAGGCTCAAACCACCGACTGGAAGAAACCGCATAACCCGTAGTGCACCATGTGCGGAGCGGGGGCCTGGAAATATGGAAGAAAACCGCCGGCCACGAGTTCATGACCATGACTACTACAGCGGCCACAAGTTTACCTTAACTCTGATAAGTTAAAACTCGCTGTATAGAGAAGATCATAAGATTAATTAATTCACAATGAAATCAAATATAATTATCATCTATCTAATAATAATTACTGTTATTTCCTATCGTCATGAATAAAATTAATCGCGTATTCAGAACTACACTACAATTAAAATTCAACATCGATACATCGGTTTAATCGATTAATTTCCTTATAAAATAACGCAGAACAACGTTCAACTAAATGAATATTAATCGTATTTTTCTTCACTTAAGAATCAAATAAATTGCATATTTAGAATTGCTTTCTAATTAGATATTTCACCATAAATCTATTTTTGTATAGTTTTAAACTTTTTCTTCCTTAATTAAAGTAAGCCATCACTATGTTATTGATTACCTACTGATTTTCTATTACCAATAACCTTACCTTCCAAGACAATTCCACGAAAATATATGTAAGCTACTGAGAAAAATGAAATTCCTCTAGGTATATAATTATGGATCACGTATCTGATTACACGAGTACTTTATGTAAGGTCTCTGCTTAGTTATTACAGTTCAATTATAATACCAGATATCTGTCTTGGAAAATCTTCAACTCCGAATCTATATCAATTGTAGAGATCAATTCTCGATCGATATTTACTACTTACTCTTTGCTACTTTTTCTCGATAAATAATTATCTCCCAAAGTTATTGCTCTTAATGATTTTCTCACCTGCGTAACCCTTTTTAGCCTGGGGGCAAGTCAAGAACCATGCGTCGTAAGCTACCTTGACTTTTGACCGTTATTATCATTGGATATTATGTTAGTGCTGTTATGAGAAGCAAAAGAATATATAAAGAAAATGTAGGAGATTTGTGTATGAGTAGAGAGCAGGTTTATGTGCGACAAAGAAAAAGGGTTAATGTGTTAATTACCATCGTGAGAAAGTGTGTTTACAACAATGGTATGATTGTTTTTCGTATTTCGTGCTTTATGACTTTGAAAAACTCAATAAAATGAAAGGAAACTACCGGTCTGCAAATTTCCCAAGTTAATCATGGAAGGATTAAATTAGCGTAATACTCCCGACGACAATAGTTGCACTCGTAATTACTTCCTTCTGCTGTCATTATGAATCAATGTTTGAAATAGTCACCAATTATTAGTCCAATGAATAGAAAGTCTTACTGTGATGAGAAATTTATTTTATTCCGATATCTGTAAAAAATTAAAGATCAATTCCTGACCTATTACATCTGTAGAAAGAGTCTCTACATGCATCAGAAGTCACGTTTCTTTCATTGGGAGTGATGTTCAATTCAAGCAACATCACATTAAATGTTTCAAATTATTAGTTAAATTGGAAATGCGATATAGCTCATGTTATAGAATCCTCCTCCCAAAAAAATGATTTAATCAAAAATGTTCTGTCAATGTATATTCCTTATTGGTTGCAAAATTAGCATTTTGATAAGTATTAATGTTTAATCTATCACCTAAAAATGAAATAAAAATAGATTATCTAGATAAGGCCAAAATTTAATTTGTTTCTATTATGATGTATTCTGCGTCTATGCAACAAATACTGTCGATTGTTTTTATGTTTATTAAATTATATTTATTAAAACAAGACTGACTATGGTGCAGAGGAAGTACGCATGCGCCAAACGCCAGCGACTGACATCTGTTTGGCGTAAGGTCTTCTTTTTCGAATCTAGCGCCTTTCGCTTCTGTAAACAAATCCGTTCAACTGTAGCCTTCGTTCACATTAGAGGTTTTTTTTTTTTTTGTTTCGTCAGAAAAATGATAAGTGAGCAAATAATTGTTGTGAAATTTCACATGAATCTTGGAAAAACCGCTACTGAAACTTAAAACTCACTGAAAGAAGTGTATGACAATGAATGTTTAACGCATGCACGTGTTTTTGAGTGTTTTAAGCGTTTTCAAGATGGCGGAGAAGTCGTTGAAGATACTTCGCACCCTGGATGCCCTTCCAGATCAAAAACGGGTAACAATATCCAAAAAATCAGTACTCTGGCTCGATCTGACTGTCGGTTAAGTTTTCGGGCGACTGCCGAAACTGTAGAAATCGACAAAGAATCCGTACGGCAAATTCTTTCACCAAGACAATGCGCCGACTCGTTCCACATTGTCTGTCAAGAGGTTTCTAGCCAAGTACAGCATTCTAATGTTAGACCATCCACCTTATTCGCCGGATCTTGAACCATGCGACTTCTATCTGTTTCCGTAGATGAAATCTGCATTAAAAGGAACAAGATTTGAGTCCGCTGAAGCCGTTGAAAGAGAAAGCGGCAAACGTCCTGAAGGAGCTGACGGAAGACGACTTCCAGCACTGTTTCGAATAATCGAAGATTCACATGGAGCGTTGTACGGATAGAGGAGGGGAGTACATTGAAGGTGATAATAAGTAACTAAGTATGACAAATAAAATAAAATGTTTTTCAGCGTCAGTCTCTAATAGCCACATTTCGTAAAATATCAAGAAATATTTTCCATATATATCTATCCCGAATGTTAACGTTATATGAGCTTAATGTAATTAAAGAAGCATACCCAGTCAAAAGCTAAAATAAACCTTTTAATAAAAAAAATACAGAATGGAAGTAAACATACGAAATAAAGACAGAAAGATTATATGTATTAAGATAACTAAAATAATTTCCACAAGATATAAAAATTAACAAGCTCTGAAGCAAAATTTAACACCAATTCTCAGAAGACAGATATATCTTAAGCAGTGCAATTTAACATCCACAATTTCTACACACATAAAGAATTTAGCACACTTTTTTGATGCCATACGCAATAAAAATGAGCCTTATGAAATAAAAATGAAAACTCTCTTTGATAATGCTTTCAAAGGTTCAAAGGGTCCAGTGTTTATGTGAGAAGAAACATTTGAACGAAACCTCAAATCTTTACGACCATAAACGTGAAACTCGGATAGTCTTTTACGGATTAAACCATTAGAACTGCGAAAGACGCTCGAAACAGAAGTTCTTTGTACATTATCTATGAGGCGGATACGACGTAACGCGTCATCAGCACGCTCATAAAAGATATCTGAAACGATTCTATTCACCTTTTTTTCTCTCACGATCTGAAATTCATGAGCCGCAAACGATGACATGCGCTCATGAGAGAGATCGGTTCGTAAGAATCAGAAATTTGTTATAAGTGAAAAATAACGTTGCTGTGTTTGTAAATGTGTGTGGTTTAGTATCGGAATTTCGTGCTCAAATATCGAGTATTTAAAACGAAATTTTGACTATAGATTAATTGTAGTACATTATATATTATGACGTTTCCGATTTGTGTATAAAAGTTTTAGAAACACTATAAGAAAATAATGATGATGGTAAAAAGCTTTCGCTAATATGAATTTCGCTGTGTTTTGTTTCAAAATCGTTAGTTAAATACACCCAGAAAAATTAAATTTTCAGCTTTTTTTTTAAAAAAAAATTATTTCACTTTTTCCAAAAACAATTTATTATTTTAATTCAAGACGTTTTAAGAAATAAAATAAAAATTAAGTAGATTTATAGAAATCAAATCTTAGACCTTTTTCTTTATTTTCTGAGACATTTTTTTTTTTTTTATTTCAAGCATTTTTAAAAAGAAAATAAAAGTTGAGTAGACTCACAAAAATGAAACTTTAAACGATTTTTTTTATTTTCTACAACCCATTATTTTTTCACTTTCCAAAACATTTATTTTTTTATTTTATTTTTCAAACTTTTTTTTTTTTTTTTGAAGAAATAAATCAAAAGTTACGAAAATTCAGAGAAATCAAATTTTAATGCATTTTTTTTCAAACCCTTTTTCACTTCATAACGTTTTAAGAAATAAAATAAAAATTGAACAGACTTATTGAAATCATATTTTTTACTGTTCTTTTAAAATTTCCTAAGCCATTTTCTTACCATATTTTTATTTCAAAATTTTTAAGAAATAATGAAAATTTTAAATAGGCACATAGAGAAATCAAATTTTAAAATACAATTATAAATGAATTAACTTTAATTCAGAATCAAATAAGAGTGAATAATTGTAATTTAAAATAAAATAAAATGCATGAATGAAATTATTTGAAATGTGAAACACACTCACACAACATGAATGAATGAATTCGTATTTAAAATAGAATAAAATGAAAAAATTATTTCACATCATCTCATCCTAAAATTATGAAATAAATCAATAATTTTTTTATATAAAATAAAATGTTATTAGCAAAATTTAAATTTAGCTCTTTTCAACATTTCAGACAGTCGCAATATTTCTGATGAAGGTATTGAAAACGCACTACATAATAGTCGATATGTCTGACTCATTCTATTTATAGATTCAGTTTTGAAAAGTTCAGACCAAAAACAAAAATGGACATATGAGTAGCATATTAGAATGAACGAAAATATTTACGGTTTGCAGACAGCAACTAAAAAAATAATTGATTAAAAATTTTAAAAAATTGTACGTTTCAAAATATAAAGCAAATCATGCTAAAAAAAATAGAGAAATTAATGCATAAGAAAATTTAAGGTAAAATTTTAAATAAATAAATATCATACAACTGTTCAATAATATTTTGAATATTTTTCTGGTTTATTTCGTTTAACTTTTTAAAAACTATATATATATATATATATTCATGAAGCAATTTTTAGAATTGAAAGAATTTCAAAAAATTTCCTGAAAATGAAAAACTTTGAACTCCAATAAACAATAAATATTCAATCAAAAAGTTAAGGATTTTAAGTTTTCGTTTACACTTTGTAATGATAGTACCAGAAGTTGCCGAGAACGGCAATAAATGGAAATACAGATAACAATGAAAACTTTATTTATTTAATGAACTTAAAAACTATGAAAACTAATAAATGCTCTTGAAATTTGATAGAATATATTTTAAAACGTGAGCACATTTTGCATCCTGAAATATTAATCTCGTAAAAAGATAAAATGCGAAAACTAAAGGCTGATAAAAACAAGGGAATTTATTAAAAAAAAAAAAAAATAATAATAATCACAATTTTTATTACTACTATTTATTTCTGTGAAATAAGTACATAGTTTTAAAATAAATTATGAAACTTATTAACAATATAAAATTGATATCATAATAATTTTCAGATCAGGACTGTAAATTTCTTCTTAAATACTTCAGTCAATGTGTCATGAAATATTTCCCATCGACGATAGAACTTTCTGTTTTTTAATGTATATATATATATGTGTGTGTGTGTGTGTGTGTAATTCTATTAACTTTTATATCATCTTAAGCGAATATAAAATATTGAAATACTACTTTCAAATAGCAAACTTTTAAATACACAATGCTAGTGACATATGACATAATTTTTAACATAAAAATTTCAATAAATAAAACAAATTTTTCGTAGGCATTCCTTTTAATATACAATACATTTCTAGTAGCTAAAAGTAATATAAAATTTCTCTTCTAAAAGGACTATTACTGCATTACTTTTGAAAAATTAAACGGAATAAATTCAAAGAATTTTTTTAAAAATATTAAAAGCATTATATTTCTACTAATCTCCCATAAAATCTATGCACATAATTTATGAGTAATAGCTTTTTACAAAAGTCTATACCCAGAGTATGAAACATTTCCATACATCTAGAAAGAATGACTGTAAAAACAATCAATCGTAATTTAACATTCTTCAAAGAAACAAATTTGATGAGATATTTTTAATGTATTTAATTCTTCTTCCAGGATATAATCTATATTCTATTCTAAATAATATAACAGCTTTTTTCTTCCACTAACTATATTTCTTCTAAATCTTTTTAAAAAATGTTCTTGTTTTTCTCTTCTACAACTTCAGGAATATTCTGTTTACGGAAAAAATAACAAAATTTGCAATTATTTTCGTAGTTTTTTTTTTTTTTATATACATGCAATTATATACGTTAAATAATGATTTCAAATTTAATCCAGTTCAGTTTTGAAATTACTATTTAATATTTCTGAATGTCTTCTTCTTTGAAAGAAAAATAAAATTAAAACAAAAAACTAATAAAATTCTAGTGACTGATTTAATTCGGGCTAAAAGTAGAACTTTATAAAATTAACTGAAACCCATATTCGTTTACTTTTCGGTACCATAATAGGCGAACCAAAATTATTGGTCATTACACACACACACAAAAAAGAAAAGATTAACAGGATTTATTTAACGATATACTTTTTTTTTAATTTTCTTTAATATTTCTTCTAATGTAGGTTAAACTAATGAGATTATAGGAGATTTAAAATTTTGTGAATATAAATGGATACTTATAAAACGGAGAGCAAAGACGATATTACAAGGGTGGTTAAAATAGTATTTGTGTACAAGAATAGGAAACTCCTTGCCAACCAAATGAAACGTGATTAGTTAAATAAGAGAGAGATAAGAAGTGAAGTCCAGTGAATTAGAAATAGTGAGAAATAGAATTGAAGAGAGAGAGAGAGAGGATAAAGCTGATAAATGTTGTAGATTGGATTGAATCATCGTAATTATTTGCTTACATTGATAGTAGTTGCAAGGGACTCCTGATCAGAATAACAGGAGTTGAACCAGCTATTATCGAGAAGCGCTTGAAGTGGAATGAATGATTTCGTTCGCTAAGATTTTATTATTTGAACTGAGATTATCTGAGTCAAGAGAAGGAGAGAGCGATCTTCAAATATTCTTTGATAGAAAATAAAGTGTGTTGTCCTGCTCTTATGTATCTTCAATTGGAGTTTTGAAATTACTGACTAATTAAATTAGAGTTTAAGATGGCTGCAGATCTAAATAATGAAGGACATACGTCACATTTTTCCTTTCATTGAAGCAGATTCAGCGAAGGCTACCCATTGATTTGATTGTTGGTTAGTTTTCGGGTTGTTTGAGTCTAATCGCATTTTAAATTTTGACACTGCTTAGGTTCTATAGTGTGTAAAAACAGGTACTGTTGCACATTAAATGGTACTGAACCTCTAAATTCTCGCATGGCATGATAAGAAAATTAGAGCAGTTAGGAATACTAGTTCGACTTCAACCTTGACCATGGTTCAGATTTGCAAGATTTGAGGCTTTATTGGAAAGTGATGCCTCATTGGCCATAACTTTTTCATTTAATACTCGAATTTTAAATCTTTCCTTGCGCCTAAAAGCTACATATTTCCGCCATGTAATGTATTTGTTTCCTTTATTCCCACGTGTATTGATATGGTGATGTCCCACATGGAGATGAAGTTGAAGCAGAAAAGCGTCATTGCACCAGATCTTGCGACTATCACCTTATTCCAAAGAAGAAAGAGCTCTTCAAAGGATATCACTTGCATTCTAGTAACGTGAAAGCCTCGTGTCGACAACAGCTATCAGCACTCTTCTAAAATGATTTGTGCGACTACATACGCGTTGACGCAAGCGAGTGGAAAGGGGTGGAGACCATGTCGAACAGTGAATAATGCATTATTTAGTGGACATATGTATCTCTTAGGTACAATAGAAAGAGTGAAAATTGAGTAACAAGTAAGAAGTTATAGTTATGTGGACATTACTTTTCAATTAAGTCACGTATTCTGTTAATAGTCGTCGTTTACCCCTAGTGTGACGTAAATAAAACCAGTCTCACTCTCCTTATTTCGTCACGAGAGTCACTCGTTAGTTTTCGGCATGTGGCAGTCCGCGATTTAACCACTCGGCTGTTGAGGTTCCCTTTATTAATGGTTGCCTCTGAAATCATCGCTAGAGAAATTCAAGTACAAAAGTTGCTCCCGAGATAAATTTAATGAAAAGTAGTAATATTTTGCATAGGCTATATGAGAATTTCTCCCTTCCTCTCTCGCTCTCCCACACATATTCATAGGCGGTGATAGGGATTTGTAAATGTGGGAGGCAAAAAAATGGATAGACAAAAACAATAGGTGACTAGGGAATAGAAGGGGAGTAGACGCACGCACAAAATTAAAAACAAAATTATCTACAAAAAGGTAAGATTTCGACATTTTCCGAGTGAATGTGCACAGAGATGTGAAAGTTTGACAATACCAATTTTACCGTGGTTTAGTTTAAACACTAGCATATAACTTTTTTTGAGATTTTTTAATCATACTATACAGTTTAACTTTTAATCAAAAGAACAATATTACGCATGTTATACAATTAAATAGAACTGTTTCGAGAAATCAAAGATGATCAGTGATAATTCCATTTAAAAATACAGCTTGTCTAAAATAAACACCAAAAAATGATAATTTGGCACATATCAAACCAGGCAATCTCCTCAAGGCTTTGTTTCATACCCCATTACATTACAAAATATGCACAGAAAAATAAAAATATTCTTATAGATTGCTTTCGCTAAATAACAATTAATATGGTGATCAAAGCGATACAATTAACTTTATTACAGTAAGAAAGATATACTAAGTAAAATAAGTAATCACGGTCTTGTTTCGCCTCTCTGCTTTAAAACAATGCTTAGTCTTTGTGTTTAACCGGCGTAGAATTCCTTATTTTCATCCGCCTTGGCTACCCTTCCTCACGGTGCATGCTACACCTACTGCACGTCACCTCTATTTTCTGTGATGCTTTACGAAACAGTAAGCCGCAACGCATGAGTCTAATCTTACCGCGATGCTTAAAGTAAGGAGAAAAATAAAAGGAAATTTGTAGCTCGCTAGCCATTGTGCTGCCGAGGCGACGACTTAATATAATTACGGCAGAAGTGCTGAAACCGTTTGGAGCAGGGAAAAATCGAACAGGCGAAAAGAGAGAATGGAACTGGTGACAGAGTGTCTGGTTGATAGAAGACGAAGTTGTTTTTGTTTGGATGGGAATTTTCACAGTTGGAATATGTATTTGGCTTCCACAGCCCCTTTAAAATGAGTTACTTAACGTGTGAATTATTTTATTTAAAATAAATTGTATTACTTTTGGATCGTGGTCATCTTCGTGTCCAGAACTTGCCATCAGTTGAACGGACGCATTTTTACTCAGGGCACCACATTTTATGCAAATTTCCGCTAAATTTTTTTAAATAATTAAAAAAACGAAAATAAAGACAGTTTTGTGCTAAGAAAACAGGGTTTATACAAATATTTTATTCATAATTTCTAGATTAAGATGGCTGAAACGGAATAAATGTTTAATTTTTTGTCCCAAAAAAAGAGGGGGGGGTTGAACCGTCCCCCCCTAATCCCGCCTCTGCTCACATCCCCGATTAAACATATGAATGCCAATTATGTTCTGAATATAAAATTGTTCTGGCTCTGTAATTAAGAATTACGCACTATAGAAGTACAATTAATTTAAGCATGATAAATCCCAAAACAATACTTAAATTCATATTTATTCACACAGTAATATCATCAGGCGCATAAACCTATGCGGGTAATATTTCGTTCGGAAATCTAGAATTAATGTAGCAGACTACAGGTGCACGCGTAGATATAAAATACGCTCTTGCCATCAGGTTTTACGGGTAAAAGCAGCTAGGTTGTAAATAATCGGAAAGGGCGACGAAGGCAGGGTGGACAGGTCTACACATTTCTCCCTTTCGGAGTTGTTTATTGACTGAGATGAGAATTTACAACGAGTGGGAAAAAGGGAGTGATAAATTTCGGGGGAGGCTGAAGTGAAGATTGTAATTTTTAATCAAGCTTATCTAAGGTGAGCCTTGTAAAGTTTGATTTATTGATTCTAAACTATGAACTTGAAAGTTGTGTTCCATGAAGTCGAAACTTTAATGCGTTGTTTGTAAACAGTGAAGTTTCAGTAGTTTATTTATTTAATATGACTTCATATTTTTTTTTGTGTCTGAAAATGTACTTCAAAGAACTGCATATAGATAAAGATAGATATGTGACAACATATTTTCTTATTTGAAGGTGTATTTCAATGAACTGTAAATAAATAAAGATAAACTTTCTTAAATAGAACTGTGGCTACATATTCTCTCATTCAAACGAGGTATTCATGGTGTCCAGTATTAAAGAAACATTTTTAAAGCTGCCTAACAGTGAAACTAGTCATCAAGAAATTGAGGAATGGGAATTTATTTGAGTGAAAATAAATAGCTACTAATATATCCAGGGAGTTTTACATTAATAAATTACACGTTATGCCACACTTTTACAGTAGTTTTACATTTTTAGGTAATTTTACAATTTTTATTACAACAGAATATGTTCCATATGATGGTCAACATTTTCAGCTACCATCTGAAATAGCAAGATTGCATGTTCCATAGCTGACTGAAACGTGTTCTGAGATTTGCTGAGCAATTGGCGAAAAGTGCTGTCTTTACGACTAGATTTTTTTTGAATTGTCACGACTTGCTAGTTGTTTCAAATATCCCCAATGCCAAAAATCTCATTGATTGAAGTCTGGTTCGAACTCCGCTTTGTCATTGGTGTTTGTAAATATGTATTGAGTAGCAAGAGCTAATACACATTAAATCCATCAGAGTTGAAATCCTTACATATCGGTGTGAATGTAGAATTCCCTCCCTTCATTAAAGTCTCCGCAAAACTTCTAGATTTTTTAATGTCAGGTTTCACTTGTAGATAGCCTTGAAATAGGGTTTCTAATATCAAGTTTCACTTGTAGATAGCCTTGAAATAGGGTAATCTAATGGTGGATGCCCTTTATTTCAAAGATCTATGAATATAAACAAAGATAACAGAAATTTTGTTTATATTTTAAAGCTATAAGTAACGCTCAGAACTCCTTATCAAAAGATTTTAAACTCGAAGCCAATCACTTTTGAAGTTACTTACAATATTTAATAATACGATTGCACACAAACGGTAATAAATAATAATGATTAATGAAATCAATGTACGAGTAATAAGGAAAAATATCAAAAAATAAAAATAAATTAAAATTAATTAAAAAAAAATCAGAAATAGTTTACAGTGATTAATTCTTATAACGTGCGTAGATTAAGTATCTTGTTTTTTACAAATATATATTTAAAGCCTCAATTACGGTCAAGGATGTAATTATTTATTAAATTATATTCAATTAAATTATTAATTCGAACATACTTCATTGATAAATTGCCCTTTGAATTCTTAATTGCAATCTAACAAAGGGCACAGGTTCAGGTTTTGAAATAAGAAAATCATTAACAGTATTTATTTCATGTTTCATAAACCAAATTTTATAATACTTCGTAATATTATCTAAAAATAAATGCTTACACAAAATATTAACTTCCATCACCACCGAGAGAGAGAGAGAGAGACTGATTACTTCAGACAAAGGCATTTTTAATGTATATAATAGAATAATACATAGGAATTTTTAAAAACATTTCTACCAAAAGTATACAGTGTCTTATGTCTTGAAAACTATTAACTTTTTTTTCACTTGCGAATTCTTAAAACCACTGTTAATCCTCAAGTAGTATATGTGCTAAAAATAAACTTATTGAATACAGGAATGAAATATGCTGTTTACACGTGAATAAAATATTTGATTAAGTCTTGCGAAAAGAATCCACTGCTTTAAATTGTTTAAATTTTTGGTTTGTAAATTTTTCCGATTTAGTTAAATTATTTGTACTAAAAAATATTTTTCATCAATATATTTTTACACAAATAACCGCAACGATATTAAACTATTTGCTAAAATGTCTAACACGACTTCTTTTGATAAAAATAATTTAAGTAACAAAGATTAGGCATTTAACGCTTTGAATTAAGTTTCTTTTACAACAATATGCGAATTAGATATGACAAAATATGTTCTCTAAATCTCTCGATTTACAAAGAATTTCCAAAAAAAAAAAAATCCATAATGTTTAAAATTATATAAGAAAACGTCTAACATTACATCAGACGATATTTTAAATCACGTAATTCTTCCTCTTAATCGTTTAAAAAAGCAACTTTTAACTTTAATTTCGCAAAAATAAAATTGATTAATCAAAGTAAATCATTTCAGAACTATTAAGATTGAGTTTTACACTACAGATATTGAATATATGAATATTTAATTACCGCACGATTACAACTGGTGATTGAATAAAAACAGCACATATCTAGCCTCTAACTACATTCTTCAAAAATGTTAATTAACTTGGTCACAAGCATCATAAACAATAATGACAATCTCAAAAATGCCGTTTGCTAGCATCCTAAAAGTGATGGATCGATTGTTCCCAGTGTATCTAGATCACAGTGCATAATTTGTTAATCAATAAAAGAACACTAATATCAATTAGGTGATTTATTCTCAACTAGACTATTGATTTTAATTTTTGAAAAAGTCAAATTGCTTAGTAAATATTGCAGCACTTTTATAGCTCATGGCTATCAAGTTCACGTCAAGCCAAACAACAATTATGAAGTGTTGCAGATCATTTGTCAATTCACATGAAAAACTATAGAGACATTTACATCATAATGATCTCTTGAATCCTGAAACAGTAAAATGTAGATCAGGGGCGGATAATTGTTTTGGCTGAGGGGGCCACTTTGTGGAAGCAAAGGCTAGGGGCGATTAAAAAAAATACTAATTAATGGTATTTAAAAATAATAAATGATAAAATAATAATAATAATTAATAATATTTAAAACTATTGCATTCATTTGTTAACTTTGAATTTCATAAAAAGGTATAAATTGTTCCACAAAATTCAATAAATATAAATTAAATAATACAGTGGCAGTTTTATTCAATTTATTTTTTGTGCTAATTTCATATCATCTATAGTTGCAAGCACGTTTAATTTTAGAATAAGTATAATAAAACAAAATGTACCCTATCACATTTTAGTACAATTTTTTTTTTAAATCAGGAATGAGATTGGTTGTTGAAATCCTCATCAGAGCTTGCAAGTTAATGTCTGTTTAAGAGCATCTATATTTACTTAGTAAATATTCTTCTGATCTTGTTGATCTTCAAGCAAGAATAATTTTGTTCACAATATATGTAGACCCAAATGCAGAGAAAATTTTCCCAAGGAACTTTCTTCATACATAGAAGTTTTTCAGAAGACCAATATTTGTAAAAGTTAACTAATGTCACAGCATAAACATTTATTTCACAGTATTATCAGATTGCTTGTCAATAAGTTGAAGCTGCAGCTGTTCGGGTGCTGTTTCAATATCGGCAGTGATGAGATAGGAGAGCGAATTCAATTTAGGATCAATTTTCGTGAATTCCTAGAATCTTCTTGTGACCTCGTCCTCCCAACTCTACAAATGATCCCTAATTTTAGCAGAAACACTTTCAGGCACTTTCTGTATTCCTAATTAAGATAAGTGATAAAAATTGCCTTCCCCTGCTTGCCTTACAAATAAACCTAGTTTTGCTTTGGATTATCTCAATACAAGGGCAGGAAATTTCAATTCAAGACAGATTTTTCTGACTGTCTTGGCGGACTGCAAAAAGCTATTAGCAGGCCGCTATTTGCTCGCTGTAATATAGTTCAATCATTTTGTTTTTAAGATATTATTGTATGATTTAATTATTATTAAAATAATATTCATACAGCTAATAGAATTAAGATTACGTTCATGAATAAAAACTTAATTTATGAGAAGCATATATCTAACATCTCATAAAAAGCAACTAGATAATAGAAACATTAGTGGAAAAAAAAAACATTCTGTAAATATTAAAGTATTTTTTTCTTACTGGGCATTAAAAATTATAAAATACCTTCTCAACTGTGAAGTTCTTCTATATTATGAAATAATGATGAACAGATCATTCACTGTATTTCCAGATCACATAATATCATTAATTAATCACATAAATAAAATTAGTGTCATTCGTGGATTTATGATATAGCAGATTAATAGCAACTTGACTTAAGTTTATGAATGGTTTTAATATTTATTGAGTGTAAATATTATTCTAATACAGAATCATTTACATATAATTTCAATTAGAGGTAGATCTAATTAAATACCATTCTTTACATAAGTCGTTACTTATTCTAGATCACGAGAAAAACTGTGATCAACATTCACGGAATGCTTCTTGTTTACGTCCAGAAATAATGATGGACTATTCATTCATTGCGCTTCCAAATCACACAGTGCAATTATTCGCAACTAAAAAAGATTAGGAGTCATTTATTGAATTAGAATGACTTATGATCTATGACAGCTTGAATCTAATTTTTACAATGCATTATTTTTAAACATCTATATTACTGCACTTTTGTAGCTTAAAGACATGTGTCTGACCAAATAGCATTCCTTCAGGATGCAAAAAACTTGTCTCAGATCATATGAAACACCGTCAAAGGCACTCTCAAACATACTATCCGTTCACATCCTGAAATAATGATGAATAGATTATCCATTGCATTTCCAGATCACATTGTGTAATTTATTAATCACTAATCAGACGGGAAATGGTGACAGAGAGGCATCTGCTTCATGGAATCATGATTGACTCCATATCACGATTTAACCTTGAGGTATAAAACAAAGTTTCAAATCATGCTTTTGTAAGTTATTAATGATGCAGTTTTCCATAAATAAACTTGGATTTGGACTGTGTTATTATTTCGTTACTGCTCTTTTTTTTAACAATAATATCCGCATCATTTTCTTTTGTGTAATGAAAAAAGAAGGATACATTAATGTTAAAGACAAATGAAAACAAAGAGGGTTTAAGAACCTTGTACCTTGAAGGTTTTGAACCATGTTTCTAAATGTTTTTGTTACCTAAATCACTTGGGAAGGTCAAATGATTTTTCCCTCTGGTTGTATTTTTAAATGTCGTACCACAATCGTTAGTAAAAGACAATGTATTAAATGAATTAACCTTGTCTGATCTGATTTCTACACCACAGTTATTGATTTTGATCACGAAAATATGAAAAATGAACCGTTGTTATTTCAATTATATTTCATCACAAATTTTGTTTGTGCATTATTTTAACGTTTAATCTATACCATTCCTCTGTAATACGCTTTCAGTAACAGCTGTTATTTGGAAAACTATTTTTGACTTAGCTTATCTTAGAAATCTTAGCTTACCAATTCACACGTTCAGAATTCGACAATTCTCACTAATACTAACTTCGTAGCTAATTACTTTAAAAAGCCTTCACTTCAATCCACAAAACTAATTAAAGAGTTTCAATTCCAAATAATAAATCTTTATCAGCAAGTCATTTTCCTCTATCTGCCCTTCATTTTCTTTTAATATATTTCATTTATTCCTAATATCCAATTTTCTTCACTTCATTATTCATCTAATTTACCTAATAATATTACATTTTGGTAGGGGAGGAAAAGGATTTTTATTCAATTCAAATGATCATAAAATCCCCCAGGTTAGGGAAGAAAAAATCGCGATCAGCCCAAAGTTCCACTTTCTTACAATCAATGAATTATAATTTAAATAGTACTGATCCAATAACAACAAATTCGAGAAATTCGCTTTTTTATATGCATGGAAAAAATTACAAACTAGAAGTTTCTTTGAAGGATATATTCGCAATTTTTAATTATATGATAGTTAAAATACAAATCATACTCAAAACACGTGGGGAAAATGTAAATGTAATTTTTTTATTCATAATTCTCCAAGCAACAACATCAAACTTTTGTAAAATGCTTATAATTTTTTTTATCCGTATATTTCAATATGTTCGATATACTATTTCTTACCGCTGTAATCTGATTTTCAATAAAACAAATGCTCTCAATCAAAAAGGTCGTTTAAAAGAAGATTGATCGAACTTTAACAAGAAAAGTTTCTCAAATCTAAAGGAATTCCTTGAGACCTCTATAGCAACAATAATCTCTTTGATACCACACCTTAGAAAAGCGATAAAACTATCAATACCTTTTTTTTTTC
>BMAW01059983.1:0-16549 GCA_019974015.1 Nephila pilipes | reverse complement strand
TTAATAGATTCTTTAATATAAGTACAGTGTTGTACGGAAATCTAGTACCGATTTTGAAGGAAAATAGAAACGCAGGACAATTAAATTTTGGTACACATTTATTATATAATATATGTCATTGTTCCACAGCCGTTTTTTACCTTTCTAACAACTTGATAATTTTTTCCTTCCATATCTTCTGAGGGTCTTCGTGAAAAACGTTTTCTACGTGATTCTTTTATCTAGACCAAAGAGATGAAGCTTTTTCCATAAGAGAATTTTTAATGAAATGGGTGGAAATTTGATGGCGTGCATCTGGTGTATATGGTGGAGGGCTTAGAACATCTCAACCATTCTCTAACAACTTTTATTAAATTGTCAAAGACACATAAGGCCGCACATTGCTGTGATGAAACAAGACGTCTTTCCAATTTGATGTTTCTGTACACTTTAGTTGAAATGCTGGATTCAATTCATTTTATTATGTGAAATACATTTCTGAATTTATCGTTTCGCTTTTTCTTCAACGTTCATAATACAGGATTCATTTCCGATCCCATCATACACAAAGCAGGCTTTTCTTCGCATGAAGACAGCTTTTGGAGTGGCTAAATGTGGCCCATTCCGCTTCCTATAAGATTTTTATCTATTGTTCGCTCCCCTTCCTTACATGCTTCGAAAATGGTGTCTTCTTGTTGATTTTATTGAATGAGTCCCGTATGGAATGTGATATATTTCTTCTTTCTCCGTTAAATAATGGAGAACCCATGCATCAAAAGAGATATGTAACCAAGCTTCACGAAATGTTTGTGCTTGATGAAATTTGATATTTTTCATTATTCTCATAATTTAAGCGTCGTAATGAGTTGATTATTCCCAATTAGATTTTAAATTAAATCTTCATTTGTTGCGGAGAGAACTCTTTTGAATTCTTAAAGGTTCAAATTATGAACTTTAATACTAGCAAACTACTTCTCTGCAGGTTCTTTCAGCTGCAACTCATTCGCCGAAAACATTGCATATCTTATTTGCCGCTTGTATCTTAGATTTCCCGGTGAAAGAAAAGTATTAAATGCACATAAGACACTTTCTATGCTTTCATATTCAAGGCGTATTCAGCTGACAAAAAAAAAGGAACAAATATTTTCCAAATGTAACTGAAGCACCGTCATTGAGAATATATACGCAAGCCATATCTTTCGCTATCATTCAGATATATTCACACCTGTCCTTACATCTCCTACCGAAAACCAGCAAAAACTTTCCGGACTAGTTAATTTAAGCGAAATTTAATACACATAATGATGTAAGTGAGAGATTCACTCAAATCTAAACGCTACTTCAAGAGCTTATCGGACCGCCACCTGCTGTAACATATGCCCTAATTTGGTCAGGTAATGAGTTCATTATACAGTTGAGGCTGCTGGCCCGTAAATCTGGAACATCCACTTCCATATCATCTACAGACGCTGCGAAATTAGCGTTAGAGCTGGTACTACAATGCTCTATAACGGACAAGTACCGGAAGCAGGACGGTCATGAGCGTGTCTGAAAGTAAAAGAGCAAATCTTGAGATACTCGAGCTGTATGCGAACGAGCATTATCTTGCTGAAAAATTGCCCTTGGAAGACCATTTAGGAAAATTCCCATGTGGGATCAAAAATGTCATCAATATAACGCTGTCCCATTAAGGTCTCATGAATCAGAGTTAAAGTGGTCAGGCTATTATAAATTTTAGTCTGTCAGACTCTTGCGCCTACAGTGTGGGTAGTGTGTCGCGCAACAAAAACGTTGGATGCTCCTGACTCGGCTGATCGCTCCAGACCCAGTTGTCTACACGTGGATAGCATCTCGTGTCCACTGATCTTAACGTGATCTGACGGAACACACCGAATGATCGACCTTCGATTCCACACGGTGATTCGATCAGCCTAAGGGTTACTTGCTAAAGATCAGGCCCCTTTCTAGCTCACTTGACTGTGTGAAATATTTCCTTACACGTATACTTAGTATTTGCTGCTTAGTAATGTACTCCTAGAGTAGAAACGTGATCTATATAAATATATATATATACGAATCTTCAAATATGAGCTGTTATATAAGACCCACTTCATAATTACAGTGCCGCTACTGGGAGTGTGGTCATGAACATTGGCACCAGATCATTTTCATACCCAACATCATTAAATTACTTAGTTAATTTTCGCGATTGTAGCTTGCTTCCTTTTAGGTGCACTATTTCTCTCTCTCTCTCTCTCTGTATATATATATATATATATATATAAGATTTTATGCAAAATAATTACCTAAAGGTAAGTACGGAACTTTTGAATGTAAACACAGCCGTTGATTACTAATTATTTGTGCGTAATTGTGAGTGCATACAAATGTATTATTTTTCATAATCATATATACAAATATATAAATATCTGAAAGAAAAAAAATGACTTTCTTTGATATTAATTTCAAAAAGTTATAAATATTTAAATTCGGTATAAAGCTGGCTCATTTTTCTTTATCGAAGAAGTCTGAGTTTTCTCAAGCGCTTCCTAACTTTATACTATCTTTAATCCCAAATAAATTATAAATGTTAAAAAATTTTAATAGGTTTCTCGACAAAATAATTATTATTGCTTTTATATTCAGTAAAGAATTTAATTATAAAATGACTAAACGTTAATGAATGTGGATGTTGTATGTAAGATTAAAACACGTTTTAAGATATTGAGAATAATTATAAGAATAATTTATTACTTTCCCTTAATTCTTTAATACGCATAATTTCATTTTAAGACAAATTTAGTTTTGATATAAAATGTAAGTGTAATAGGGAAAGTAAACCACATAATCGCCGTTTTGTAATTACAATTTACTTTAGATTCCTGTAAGGTGTATTTGAAATGAATATTGTACTTTTAAGTCTCAAATTTTAAAAAAATTCCTAACCTAATTATTTCTAAAAATGTATCCAAGTAGTTGCTTTAAATAAAGAATTGATTTATTCTTCATTAAGTCACACTTAACAGTAACATAAAGGTAATTTACGACAGACTTCGCGTTTCGAAATAAAACAACATTAACAACATGTGTTTTAATGAACACATTGAATTAATTTGAGCACAATTTCTCACCTACCCTTGCGCTATATGTGACTGCAGCGTTTCTGCAGTTTTGTACAGAAACATGCTCTATCGATGTTATCAGCAATCATATTTCATATTCTAAATTTAATCTGTTTATATGCTTTGATTTTTTTTTGCCACATACATTAATTTTTTTTTTTTTTTACAGAGATGGTAGATTGCATTTAGATAATCGCGGCCATACAACTCCGCAGTGAATGTGAATCTATTTAGCATGCACATATGAACTGAACAATTTAAATTATGGAGTTACATTTTACGTCCATCACTGTTGAAGTCGCGTTACGGACATCGAACATACAAAGATTCTGATTGATTACTCCAGATAATTAATTATATTTTTATATTTTTACTTAGTAAACACTAGACTTTCAGGTCTAGTGTTTTATATGGACTTTATAATAGTGTTATAGACTTTATAATTTTCTTTTCAAATTTTTATTTCGACTCGTGGAGTCCCGGTGTCTGACTGGCAGAACACTAGGACTCCGAGGAACAAAGTTGGAAGAACCTAGTTATTATATATATGTGTGTATGTGTGTTTGGAATGATCTCACCTAAAAACAAACTTCTCATTTTTCCTATTCTATAAGTCAAATGTAAAGAGTTCATTCCTATTTTCTGATCCAATACCAAATTACCCAGTAATTTATGTGATCCCATGCTTATAAAATCTGCTGAATCAACATTTCCCAGGTTCGTTGACCTATAGTAATGATCCCTATTAGACAGTTCGGATGGAGCTAAGGTCCTTGCTTCCTATACCATGCGATCACCACGTGATCTTAATAAATCCCTCCATATAAATTTGAAGCAAGATAAAATTCAAATGAAAACTTCTTTCGCTTTGTTCATGGAGGTCGACACCGCGCTGATGATCTCAAACTGTATGTAAAATGACATATCTTTCATCAAAATGAATAAATAGATTTTATTCCGAATTCATGTAGTTAATGCAGCTTTGACTTCTGGTGCCCTTGCTACACATCCATTAAAAGTTAATCAGTCATTTTATTATAGTCATGAATTATGAATTCTAATGTGTGTGTGTCCAATTTTTACTTATTTATTAAATTTAGTACATCATTTATATATATATATATATATATATATATATATATATATATATATATATGAGTACATACATTAAACAAAGTAAAAGAAAGAAAGAGCAACCAATATTTAAATAGCAGACTAAGAAATTGAAAATTTACACATATAATTATCTTTTGAACTACAAAGTTAAAACACTAAACTACAATTATTTTACCACCCTTAAAACCAAACATAATAGTAAATTATGTATTAAAACATTTTTTTTTAATTTGAAAAGTCATATTTATTGTATTCTGAATTTCTCTTAATTTATAGGAAAATTAGCATCCACACCTTGTGATTCTTGGCTATTCGCAATTTTCTCCACATTACCCATGGGACCTTGTAACGATTTGAATTGCATAAAATTACAATTTCTTCCCAACCAAAATTAAACTAGATTAATTTCAATAGATGAAGATAGAGTGAAGTGAATTAGATAAAATTATATAAATGAAACAGATTGAAACGAAAATGAAATGAGGGAGATGTTAACGACTCGTTGATAAAAACTTATAATTTGGATTGAAGCATCTGTGCCTTGATAAGATTTTATGGTTTATGAGATTTCTAGTTAAGTGTTAAGCTATTAAGTTTACTGTTAGTGAGTTTTGTTGAATTCTAAAGGAGTAAAGTGATAAGCTAATATGTCGCATTTAAATCAAAATTTAGGATTGCAGAATTATGTTGAGATTTAAGTTAGAGCTGCATCAGCTGTTCAACAGGGATAATTAATAAAATATTTTTTTCATCCTACGTGTCTTAATTAGGACTACAATTGTTGCTTAATATACTCGATTAAGATATGGCACAAGAGTACAGTAATGAAGGGTAGTCGTTGCAATCTATTTTATTAAACATCTGAGTCAAATTAAATTTTCTGTGTTTAGACGTCATTCTAATGTTCCGTAAAATTTACAAATAAATTAAATTTCTGAATATATTTACAGTTAAATAACTATCAAGCATATAAAAACTTAATGATTCATGAAGAAGAATTTGTCTTTTATCAGAAATTTTACTCAAAATTTTATTATTTTTCTATTTTAAAGATATATTTACATTAATATTAGTTTTCATTAAATTTAAATACTCAGGATATAAAGACCTTTTCTATTATTAATCTGAAAGAAAATAGCATTGCATAACAAAATCATCCACCAAAATATTCTACAATTGTTATCAATGTAAATATTATTTTTTTTCCATAATAATATAGATAAATACTGGCTAAATAATAGTTTGCAGGATTACCGTGTGGTATACGTTTCCTCAGGTTATATATTTTGTTGCTAAAGATTATATAGTTTTATTAAAACAACAATTTATCAATGTAATAAAATGTATCGTATGTAAAAACCTTACAAATATTAAATTTCTTGTAGATGTCTTTTAATATCTTAGTTAGAACTTCTATATGAATAAAAAAAATGCAATTATAGGTGTAAAAAATAGCATAAATCTGTATATTGTTAATATATTTGATTATATCAACACTATTTTTAACTTTACAGTAATACATTCCAACTTACTATAATATTTTGTAATTTTACTAGTAAAAGATAATATCAGTTTTCGAACTATTTATCACTATTTTAAATTTTATATGGTTTTTATGAAATTTTACTGATAAAAAGCTTTTAGAAATGTAACGCAACTCATATTAACACCAATTTTGTTATAAAATATTGAAAAAATTTCTGATTATTGCTCTCTACCTTAAAAGATTTATTATTTTCAAGATTTTTATTAATTAAGCTAAAGTGGATACTCTGTTACGTGTAATAGCATAAATGTTAGATATTTAGTCGACATAAGTAATTTAATAATAAATCTGTAATGAAGATATTAATATAGTATAATAACCTTTTTAAATTTTCCTAGTATCTTCAATATTAACAATATATAATTTACCGAAGGTTAATTTTTAATATCATAATTAATACTGTCTATAAATTCTTAAAAAGATTATGATGGAAGACCAATTTAATTTGTATGTTAATAATGAAATTATAAATACCTGAACTCATATTTTTAACATAAAATTTATTTTTCAAAATGTCAAGTTTGAAATTATGAAATTATTCAATAATTCGTGATATCTCTTAATGCTCGTATTTTTCACCAACAAATCAACTATATCTAAATTACCAGTGATAGATTATACATATATATATATATATATATATATATATATAATACTTAGTTATAACTCATATAAACATAATTAAGATGTGAAATTTTACTCTAAAAAAGGAAATTTGTCATATATATTCTGACATATAAATATTAGCTTTAATGATACATTTTATTTACTGTTATTATGAGAATGGCAAACACAAAGAATATAAAGAAATGATGGGTATTTTTTTCACTTTATGATACGATTGTTTATTGATGTTGCTCACGAGGTAACACAAGCACTACTACGAATGAACCTATTCATTTTGAACCTCAGTCAAGTGACGAGGACGACATCTGAACTAGCACCTCTCTCATCAAACTTCGCCGCGTCAACGGAAGGACTTAAAACCTTGATAGATTTAACGAGCATCAGCTTCGTTTCACGGAGGTCTCTTGTGGTATCGGGATTTGAACCCACGACTCAACGAAATCATTAGCCATGAATCCATGACCATGACCATTGACTACTGATGTCACAATTTCAATTAATATTTACTTTTAGTGAAGAAATAAATGCAGTAACCTCTTTATAATCAGGTGCTTTCGGAGCCAGGTTTGGCTAGGATTATTGATTTTCAGGGTTATAAAGCGTCAACATATTATTTACTCGAATCCCAAAAATATTTTTCTGGTTAAAAATTTAAATAATTAAAACACACATTAATATATTTTAGGCATGTGTGTGTTTACAAACATTCTTATCCTGTGTAGATGATATGGTAACTTGTGAAGTTGATATTTATTTCCTCATATTCTTCTAAATATTAAATTAAATTCAAGCGTGAAACATTAAGTTAATTGAATATTCTTGCACTGATAAAAAAATACTGCACGAAGGAAAAACTAATGTCGTATAATGATGGTTAAAACAAGTTATGACAATCTATTTTATGCAAGGGAAAATCTACATGTTCATTACTGTTATGATAAATTCAGAACTAAAATAAGAACAACGTTGTGTCTCGACCTGGTGACGAAATTCAACAAATCCCTGAATTCATACAGATATATTTTCGAAAGCAAATAGCTCAATGGGTGTCGGATTATAGAAAATGCGAATAATCGAATACCGTACTAAAGATATGTGACGTTATTTTTTTTGAAGGTATACATGTATCTTCTGATATATTTTATTTAAAGGGAAACTCTTTTAGGCATTTTTATTAAGAAAACGGATTAAAACACGATTAAAGACAATTTGGAAAATTAGAATATTTCCATATAAAGATATATGTATTCTTTTTAAAATGAAAATAATAATTATAATTAAGAATTTCTCCTAAATAGGAAAGAGATATGTCTTATAATTTTTACTCGTATATATATATATATATATATATATATATATATGTGTGTGTGTGTGTGTGTGTGTATGTGTATGTACGCATATATTAAATTTTAAAGTAATATCATATGTTTTTGTTATACATGAAATATATCTTCACAGAAAATCTCGTTTCAGGTTAGGCGTAAAACACTTCTAATAAAATCATGGAAATATCTTTTTTTTTTAAATAAATACTCAGGAACTAAAAATAAATTAAGAAAACATATGTGTCACTGTTTTTTATTAAAGATTCTTAACTAAAGAGTTAGAAAAAATACGAAAAAGAGAAATTTCAAGGCATGACATTCTTTCCAAATCACTTCATTAATGTGAGAAAGAATGTTCCGCTCTTTTTCAAACCATTAATTGTGCCCCAAAAACCGAGTAATTAAGGGAAACTGCATTCCCTATACAACATAAAATTTAATTTCATTAGAATTTAAATTCTTTTCATACAAGAAACTCTGTTACTTTCAAATTGCGCCTTTTAAGAATCACCGATTGTATTGAAGTAATGCATTATATTCTATCTATTGTTAAGTTCTGTAATTGTTTTTCCCGAATCCTTCGATATGTTACATTGATTTAATTAATTTTTGTCCGAATCAAATGTAGCCACTGTATTCTGTAGACTATGAATACAGTGGCTACATTCGGATTCGCGGCTGGTGTTATTTCCGTTGAGTTGCAGAATCGAGTCTTGATATCTCTAAAGACTCGTCGCGTAGGGGAATTCTGTCGCGTTGACAATAAATCTGTCAAGGCTTCGAGTTCAACCTCACGTGATGGGAACGTTCAGATTAAGGGTGCTAGCTCGTCCTTGTCATTTGATCAAGGCTCTAAAGAATGAAGTCCATCTTAATTTAATCAATTCATCTTAGAACGATATTATTAAACATTGTTGTAATTGTTTCACTGCGATAAAGCTGCGAAACCTAGAACTTAATTTAACATGTAAAATCTCAAGATAAAAGCACGGAGAATTAAGTGTTCATGTATTTTTAATATTTAGGAAATTAATAGACTTACCTTTCTTCTTAAAATGAGAGTGAATCATTGTTACATAGCGTGGCGTTCCACCACACATAATCTTGTCATAATTGCATTGTTATATTTTTCATATTTTTGTTAATACACTAATTATAAATTTATTTGCTTTTATCGTTCGCAAATTTGTTAACTTACTTACTTGTTTTTTGCTAATGAAATCTAAAATTAATAAAATGTAGTGTAAATCAGAGGCTGCATAAGGGATAAAATTTAAGGTTATTCACTTATTGATATTAAAAATTATTCATTTAAAAGTTACTAATTAGACAGAGAATATTTAAATGCTAAAAATCTTTAATTTTTTGTTATATCCCTTTGAAACTTAGTTCGAATAACTTTTAATATGCATTTATGTCATACATAAAGTCCTCTTGAAAAAGAAAATCATGTTTTTTATTCATTCATAATTATAATACGCTTTATGATTACAATTTCTAAAATTAACGCTTTTATACAATTTACATAGATAATTAAACATGAAATAAAGAAAATGATCCTTATGAATTTTTAAAGGTTTTAGAAAAGAAAATAGAGTTAAACTTTTTTGTTCAATGCTTTATTCAAAAAAGATTTTCATTTGGAATCAGGTTAAATTAATTATTAAAATAATAAAGAAAGTTCCTTTATATGCTTATGAGAAATAAGTTTGTTGAATTCCAGTAAAACTTTTGAATTGCAAAAATGGAAAACAAAATGAATCTGGGGAATCAAAAACATTCATTATTCCTGAATTACTGATCAATATAATTTATTCAAAATGATAAGCCATTTAAAGTATTATGTCTCTTTGTAAACCTTCTACTAAATTATTAAGAAATTTCTTATTTTTTACTAATTATAAGAAGTTTTGAAAGCAATTTCTTTAAATTCAAACATTTTATTTGCCAATAATGCTATTTTTGTCTCCTAAATCATCTCAACAAAAATAAACTTTATCTTGAAGATTTGTTTCGCATAAATGAATACCCCAATACCCCAATGTGGTTATATATATATATATATATATATATATATATATATATATATATATATATATATATATATATATATAATGATGTCAGTAGTGAAGTCAGTAGTAGTATTGTGTTTACAAAAATAGAATTTACGTAATTTTCAGGTATGACAAGAAGATTGAAACTTGGGTGACTAATAGAGCTATAGATATGGATGTATTTTCTATCAAACCTCGTAAGTTAGAAGTGTTATCTTATTTATTCGAGAGATATTTCAAAGTGACATTCCTGATAGTACTTCTTGGAATCAGATTCTGCAATGATTCGTTTATTCTCTAGTGTGCCTTCACATTTAAAACAAAACAATCAGTTATTCCATTTTAGGTTCTGTTTTGCTTTAAAGCAAAATGCTAACAGTCCTTGTTTGCCTAAAATATATTTAAATGTTAGCCTAATACTTAGTAGTTTGTGCAAGTAGTGAAGAAATATGAAGGAGCATGGACTCCACTAGCTTTGAAAAGTATGCTATAGGCAAAGTGCAACATTCAACAATTCGGATGTTTTCCTAATTAAATGATTTGTGCATTTATAGCACCTCGAATGGATTTTAATATTCTCATATGTGAGGTCTTGAATGAGAATGGCAAAACTCTTGAAGTTAGCAAATTCTGTACCAATTACGTTACATCTCAACATTTGTGGGGAGGTGATTTGTCCTATTGGAATTGATCCAAATTATCAGCTAGAATAAAGGGTATGAAGGGGTTACTTCTTCAGAGATGATACACACGACCATTATTATGTCGCACACATTCGTAAAAGTAAAATAAGTATATTAAAATAATTTCCTCTTAAATGAAACTAATAATATTAGTAAATTACCCCGAAAATCTGAAATGAAAATTTACTTGCCAACAGTTGGAAATGTGTTGTACAAAAATAATTTTTTACATATAATTAATGAGAACAACACATATTGACGTCGGAACCAGCAATCAGAACACCTTGCGCGCATTGTTTTTTGATTTAAGAAAAAATTGAATATAATTGTGTGGCTTAAGTGGATTAAAGAGATCCAAATAAAGATAATAATACCATCAATAAATACAGTTCCTCGCTTATTAATGGATTAATGGCTTCAAAAGTCTAACCCGGTGTTTGAGAAAGTCTTGCTTGCAAATTGTCGAGCTACAATTTTCGTTTCCACTTATCGTCTACGGGGAACGATTAAAATGGTAATGTCTCCATGGACATAGCGCATCTATTTTTGACTCTTTCTTCGCAATTCTTGTTGTATATATATATATATATATATATATATATATATATATATATATATATAATAGAAAGAAAATGATGTATCGTCAGGCTGTCTCTTATCTTTGGAAAGAGGTGAAAGAGGACTGGTGAATGTTTGATTGCAATGAGCCTCATTGATTCAACTATATCTTCTTGTGAGTCACCATCTTCATCAGGTCTTAGAAAACCAAATATAGTTAATAAACTACTTATATAGAAAATACATGTAATTTTTTCAGGTACAACGAATATTGAGAAAATTGAGGAACAAATAAAAAACAGCAGCAATAGATTTATTGCTTTAATCAAGGTTCCTTTATAATATGAGCGTTGAAGTGCGTAAACAAGACGCATAGCTCTTTGACGTACAGATGTGAAAGAGTTTCGAAAAGCCTTTGCATTAAAAACCTAAGATTACGACCCCCTAATGCATCGTCCAGAATATTAAAAATTTGAAGAATAACACAGAAAAAGAAGATGATGAACTTGTTCTGGTGTCGGATGGATACCTGACTAAAAATTGAGTTTCTAGTAGAGTCAGGCAAAAATAAGTAACCATACAGGACCTAACTGTATAGATTATCCGTACAGAATTGTACAGGACTCTCAGCATGGTTATTCTCGGTGGTCATCTGTAAAGAAAATTTGTTTTTATTGTAACAGAAAAGGCAATGTCATCAGAGAGTATTTCAAGGAAAAAAGCGACAGGGAGAAAGCTGAAAAACGTACAAGCGCTTGGAAAATAAAAATACTAAAGGAAAGAAGTGTGTGAAAGAGAAATTCCGAAGTTTAAGTATATCTGACGTTAAAAGAAACTAATGCTATGCAACTCCGGATGAAAAAACCAGTAATTTAGAAATTCCGATTTCATATTTATACGAGTGCATGATAGACTCAACAGCTTCATCACAATTTTGTAAACAAAGGGAATGGTAAGAGATCTTTAAAGAACTCATTCTGAATGAAGCTCTTATTTTTAATAAAAAAAATCTGCATTGGAAATACTTGGAGTAGGTTATATTTCATTTTATGTAAGGGGCAGAAATGATTTTGTACAAGTATATTTGATAGATGTTTATATATGCTCTTATGATACGTTGTAATTTAATTTGTGCTACTAACATAGACAAAATAGAATATAAAATTCTTTGTAATGATAATGAAAAAGATTTATATAATGAAGAAGTATAAAATTTTTAACTGTTCCTAGAATAAATATTTTTTTATTATATTCTTTATAATGTCAGCAAAGCTTTTCGAATCATACAATATATTTTTATTTCTAATAGTTTAAAAACGGAACTGGCTCATAGGTGATTAAGAATTATAAATTTTGATTTTTCACTGAAATGAGTAAACTTTCTAGTGTATTTGGTTTGGAAAATTTTAAGGTAAACATAAATCTTGTACATGTTTTAATATTGCTAAATGTACTAGGGTTTCTTTTAAGTCTCATGCTCGTACATTTAAAACAATATTTTGGATAAAGTGTATAGGGATATATATGGGGATCTTCTCCGATAAACTCTTGAGTAAAAAATTCTAATTTTGATCGATAATTGATAACCATGCTTCACATCTAATTATATAATTATTGTATTATTAAAAATGAAGGGAATCCAAAGTATTCTCGCTACAAAAATTAATATATGATTTTCATCAGAACAGTAACATGCGGAATAAGGAATTGGACATTGTGTTAGAATGATTTATTTTTCATAAACTGCAGTATTGGCCCCATAAGAGGATATTGTTTTAGGTAGATCAATTTTAAAGTACCAGGTCACTTCTCAAACTTTTAGCGTTTGCTTCCATTGCAATTTCGTTTAGCTAAAATATATTCAATTTAATAATTTATCATTTGCTTTAACTTTAATTATATGTAGCTGATATAATATTCAATTTAATAATTAATCCTTTCTTTAATTTTAATATAGGAAAAGTTTACTATTGTTCATTTCTTGATATTTGCTCGTTCACTTTAATCCTTATATTTAATTGCGTAATTCAATAATAATTATTAAAAACTGAACTTTGGGTGGCTAAATCTGTTCTTTGCAAAACCTTGCATAGAACTTTTTTTACTTTTTGTAATTGTATTTATTAGATGAAAATGATGTAATATTACTTGTTCATGTAGATTGTATTGTGGTATTTGATAAAAATGGTCATTGTATTAACTGTGTAATTTTAATAGTTAAAGCAAAATTGAATTGGGTGAAATTGGGAAAATTCAATATATTTTAAGAGTCAATTTTTTGAGAAGAAAAATTGTAATGTATATTTGCTTCCGAGAACTTATATTAATGTGAAAAAGTAATGACAGTGGCATTATCTTAAAGTAATGATGGTGGCATTACCGAAAACGAAATAATTCAAAAGTATGCTTATTGATCATTCCCCTATTGGCTGCCTCGATACCCACTTGGGGATTTTGGAATTTCACGAACACCACTCGGCGCCAAAAATATATTTGGTACACCTGACAGTTTAGTTTCATTCTATATATATCAGTAAATATTGAGTGTAGCAGGAAGCGTGTATTATGTGCTTCGTTTCTTTGCAGCATGCGGATAAATTTTAAATTCATACGCAAGTTGAACGGAACAGAATTATATATTTGAAGCATTATATCTTTGGTTTCCTTTTTATATTATAATGAAATACTGTAGATAAATATGCAATTTAGAGGCTATAGTTACGATCTGTTGATTACTCAATCTTTTATTTTTTATTGAAATGATTTTATTGTTCATTTTAAAACGATACCAATTAGGGGATTGTGGCAGATATAAATTTTTTTTCTCTCTTATGGGGATTATTTATATTTGATGAGAGATGGGTAGTAAGAAGTTTTTTATACTTGATGAATTTTGAAGACACTGTAACTAAATGACACTATTTTCTTTAAAAGTGACAATGATGGTACAAGTCTGAGAAAAAACAAATCAAAATTGTTCAATCCTATTGCATAAGTAACTATAATCAGTTTATTGGAGATGTAGATAAACTGAACAGGAATTTTAACAAATACAGGATAAAAATTCGAGGAAAAAAGTGATATTTTCCTATTTTTACAAACATAATCGACACAACAGCTGTAAACGCCTACATAATGTATTGCCATACTCACAAATTCATGCCATTATTGGAATTTTGAAGAAATATCGCCCTCGCATATTTGAAGCGAGGCTCTCCTTTCAATCCTAAAAATCATGGTAGACATTCTCTACAAAAGCAAGCTTCAAACCGTGTTCCCGAAAGCGTAAGGATGAACCCCCAATAGAACATTATTTAGAAATAACTCTCGAAGGAAAGCAAAGAAAATCCGTCGTGTGCAAAACAAATATAAGATAAGAATGTGGAAAATGTAACTTCGCACTATATGGAAAAATTGCATAAATGACAGCTATTTTTGTATGCAAAATATATCGCATATAAAAATAGAAATAGTTTCTTATTAATTTTTTATGCAACTTGCCACAATCACCATTTGGAACTTTTTCAAAAATATCAAATATTTTCAAAACCAAACATTATTTGAATATGATTATACTGCTGCACAACATTTTGTGCACACACAAAAAAAAAGATACATATATATATATATATATATATATATATATATATATATATATATATAACTTATCCGGCCAAAGATTTCAAAAAATAATTTAGCAGTTAATGGGTTAAGAGGATGTCTTTCGTATTTGTCTGACAGAAGTAGCCTTTAAGTAGCGTTCAGCGTGATTATAATGTCATTATTTTCCAGTTGTTATACATACCAACACTGGTTGATTTCACTTGATTTATTTAATTACATTTTAAAGCGAATTCTTACAAATTAAATTTATCTAAAATAAAGAATATATATTTGACTGCTGATTCAAATGCAAGATGAGGATCCGAGTTAACAAAAAGACATTCGACCGATGGCTTCTCGACATGCGTTACTAACATTCCTTTTTTTTGTGAAAAGCAAATAAGCAGAAGTGTATTGTACTTAGTTCTGTGGAATCAGAATTTGTTTCCCTTACTGACATTGTCAAGGAGCCGTTATGTTTGAGAATTTTAAATGAAAATAATTTTTTTCCTGAGTCATAACTTACTTTGTTCTGTGACAATAAATCTACTATATAATTGAACATTTCTTGATGAAAAAGCGTTAAATTCAAATTTATAGAAGCTAAGCTAAATTTAATAAGTTCATGTTCGAAACCGCAATCTAAAGACAGAAGAAATTTATCTTTATTGAAAGACTTTAGGCAATTTCTTGGGGTCGATTGTTGAAAGTCAGTAATGTAAATTCCCATAACTCCACCTCCATAACGTCAAATCTGATTTATAAAAGTTTATCCAATTAGTCGTCAGAATGACGTCATATAAAAGGAGAGATTACTTAAGATGTAAAGAGAGTTTTTGTTAAACTTGAGACGTTGGACTATTTTCAAATTTCTCTTCAATCTCTTGTGAGTAAATTGAGTTGAATTAAATTACAATTTTTTTCCAACTAAAATGAAGCGTGATTAGGTAAATAAGATAATGATAAAATGGAATTAATTGAGATAATGATATAAAAATGGAATAGAATTTAGGAAAAAGGAAGGGAGATAGAAGACAACGACTTAATGATGGATATTTATGATTTGGATTGAAGCATCTTAATTAACCTTTTAATCTGAAATACATTCTAGTTAAAGTGCCGGCTATTATCGAAAAGTGTTTGCATCAAAACAAGTGATTTAGTATACTCAGATTTCATTATTAGAGCATTGTTTTAAATTGACAAATTAATAGGAATTCGAAGGAGAGTTTCCTTATCTATTCATCAGTGATTATTAATAAAGTATTTTAGTTTGTTCTTGCGTAGCTTTAATTAAAGTTCAGGGGTTATTGACTAGTATATTACTCTGAGATAAGGTGATAAAATTGAATAAGGAAGAAATTCCGTCGCAAACTGAGAAAGGTGTAATCGTTTTAATATTATTTTCTTCGTTTTGAGTTTATATTTTATTTAAATATATTAAAAAAACCATTTTTTGAAGAAAGTTGAGTCATTTCCTTTAAATTACATTCAAAAACCATATTAATTTACACGAATATAAATAAATAGAATAATACAACGATATATGAAGAATTAAAATAGTTGATTATATTTCGGTACATAAACACACAAATTATATTAAATGCATTAAACGAGTTTAAAATGAAATAAAAGCTTTTCAGATATTAATATATAAAAATATAAATGCACAATTACAATTACCATTAAAACGTTGAACGAAAATTTTGACAATTTTACATCTTAAATTAAACTCTGGCGTAATTATAGATTGATTTATAAATTGTGAACGATTTGATCTGAACGTTATATGTTTTTCTTGCGGTAATAAAAACAGGATGAATATTTCCGTTTGCTTCTGAATAGAATTAAAAATTACTTCCAATTATCCACATATTTCTAGGGGGAAAGTATCAATAAACAAATAATATAATTAGTCTAAATTAAAACAATTTTC
>BMAW01059980.1:0-11286 GCA_019974015.1 Nephila pilipes | reverse complement strand
TAACTTGAACATCAAATTTTCGGCATTATTTTTTTTAAATTGAGCTTCAAAGAAAAGTGACCGTCAATCTCGTTCAAAAG
Organism: Nephila pilipes; assembly: GCA_019974015.1. Lineage (NCBI taxonomy): Eukaryota > Metazoa > Arthropoda > Arachnida > Araneae > Nephilidae > Nephila > Nephila pilipes. The sequence continues at coordinate 11,206 of BMAW01059980.1, read as the reverse complement.
TTGAATTGTATATAATAATGAGACACACTATAATGTTGCAGATAATAGAAGGTATAAATGGTTAAATAAATCGTAAATTTAATGTTAATTTTTTACAGTTAAATTATTATTTTGTTCTTTTTATAGAAATTCTGTACTGTAAATTTTTAAAATAGTATTATCGCATACATTGAAAAATCTGATATGTATAAGAGATGTGTGGATATATATGTTCAAACCTCTTACTGGTCAGAAGATAATATTTAAATGGGAAATGCTAAAAAATAATAAATTTCCGGTTGTTGCAGTTATTGTTTCATTTTATATATCTTAGATGGAATTTCTCAGTATTAAAAAGAACAAAAAGATAAGGTCGCTAATTTGCGCCTTTTCAGTAACACAAATCAAGCTTATTCGTATCGAATAATTCTAAAAGTAATAGGTGAAATCCCATGATAAAAAATATACACATAAAATTCTTCCATACAGCACAAGAAAATTGAATCGAATTTAACTAAAAATCTCAATCAAATTTAAAAATATTTAAAAAAATTAAACAAAATTGAATATTTCAAAATTTTATATTAAATATTAGAAATAAATTGTTTCAAAAATAAGTCCTGAAAGCAAACTAAATGTTTTGCAAAACGCATAATATTTTCTATTTTGATTGCTTTTTTATGGGATGTATTTCAACAAATGCATTATCTCCTAGAATATTCTACATGCTTACTCCTTTGCAAATACGATTAAAATGTAATAACTTTTTTCTGTTATATCGATAACCAATGGACTTATTTTTGGTGTATATTTTCGAATTTCAAAAATAAATTTGTTTATGATAAAACGGTTCTTTTTTTTTTTTTTTTTTTTTTTTTTTTTCATACAGTCGATACATCTTATTCTGAAATGTGACTTAGAATATGAACTTATTTCTTAGTTTTAATATAGAGGATGATATAAAAAAACATTTCACAATACGTCAGCCCCATCATCTCAAATGGCAATCTTGGAAAATCGGAATGTGAAGTAGATTCCTATCCTCCGGCCGTGAGGTTTGACCGGTGAAACCAAGCGCATTTTGCGATGCGTCAGTCCCACCATCTGAAACGGAGGCTTGAGGAAGTTGGACCGTTAATCATCATCCTATCCTCCGGCCGTAAGGTTTGACCGGTGAAACCAAGCGCATTTTGCGATGCGTCAGCCCCTTCGTCTGAAACGGCAGGCTTGAGGAAGTGGGACCATTAATCAGTATCCTATTTTCCAACAGTGAAGTATGACCGGTGAAACAAAGCTCACTTTTTGAGATGCATCAGCCTTCATTATCTCAAACTTTAGTCTTTAGGATGTCGTATCGTGGATCAGCTTCCTATTCTCTGACGGAGAAACTTGACCGGTGAGGCCAAACATACTAAAAGATGTATCAGCCCTCAAGATTTAATGCGATGGTATTCAAGAAGACGGACCGTAAATTAGCTTCCTATTCCCCGGCTGTGAAGAGAGACCTGATATGAAACTGTTATCCAGATTTAAATTCAAAAACAGAGACACGAAAACCACTCCACCATTGGTACCATGGTATTCGTACGGGAAGTTCCCGTACCATTCGGTGTAGCAGACATTAACAAAACACATTGAATTCTTTCTTCAATGTACATCATAAGTGTTTGGCCTGCTCTATTGAAACCTTTTTTCAATATGCCTCTAGTACAGCAGTAACTATGCCTCTGACCCTTTCCTCGATTCTTCTGGGCTTTCTGAAATGGATCAAATTCTTCATGTAACGTACAATAATGTTTCCTTTTTTAGTCGAGCGAGTGTTACTTGCCAAATTCTTTTACCTCAACCAGTCCAATGCGCTAGCCACTCTTCGCGCTTTTATGGAGGCAGAGGATGAAATCCCATACCCCAGGATACAATCGAAGAAGTTGCACCAGCGATTTATTACACAGCACGAGAAAATATTGCTTCCTGTTGTTGAAGGATGTTACTGTTTGCTTTTGTGAATGTTGTGTTTGGAATGCGAAAAAGGTCCACAAAAAAGGCGGCGACATTGAACCTGATTTGAATATGCTAAATAAAAGGTAATTTTATTTCAATATCAATTCTATGTTGTTGTTGTTTTAAACTCTCTTTTCGATGACATAGCGCTATATATTCCCCTAGTGGTGATATTTGGTGCTATTTTTTATCTGAATCCTACGTCTTGTTTAATCTTCCTACATTTGGGGCAATTCTTGCAATTAGATTGCTCTACAGCACTATTAGTTTAATTATGGTAATATTGTATACTACATAACTGGAAGCAAATTCTTTTACTCCAATATCATTAAAACGTTGACACGACACCCCGATATACGGTACAAAACTTTCTTGCATTTCATAAACAGCGGCATTGAGCACTGTTATTTCAATATCAAGACCTAAGAGAGAAGCAACCTCATCGAAAAAAAAAATTCGAAGTAGACCTTGAGAAAATTGCTTAAGTGAAACAAATGTAAATTTCCCCAGTGGTGATTCGTAGAATGACCTCTATTTGTTAGGCATAATTTCAATTTCCTCAATGCCTTTTATAACTACTAATACCAATTTTAGAATTCCATAAATTTGATTTATTCATTTTTTTTTCAGTTTTTACTTTGATACATTGTATTCTAATAAGAGTCAATTTCAGAAAACTGCGACTTACCTCAAAATTTGTTCACTGAAAATGTCACTATATATTTATATAAACAATATCTAAGGGTAGTTTCTTTTTTTCTTGACTAGAAAAATCGTAAATATATTTTATTAGGGATCCTTAAAAGCAAGAAGTCATTGTTGAAAATGAGTTAGGACGAAATAAACTTCGTTTGTGGAGCTACAAATGTAATTGAATAATATTATATTTCGAATGAGTTGAAAAATCAACTTAGTCATATAGAAGAGCATAATATACTTTTTATGCTTCACAAAGTTTTTGACTTCCTTCTGACTGTGATGAGATTTTAACAGATGGTGGTACATCTTTTGAGGAATTATCGCAATATTATGCAATTACGTTTGACTTTCTAATCTATTTGATTTCAAAATCAAATACAATGACTTCTATTTAAGCCATGAAGATATTACGCAAAAGATTCTTTTAATACCACCTTTTTCATATAGTTTTAACACACGTGTGTCAAAAAAGGTGGTTTTAATAGAATAATCCGTTCCTGTGGATAATGCTTTGCTCTGTGCTACATCTAAACACCATAGGGACTCTTGTCAGTAATATGCAACGTTATTTTTGTTGATCTTGTGCAAAGATTTCAACCATTGAAGCCTTTTCGAATCAAGAATAGTTAATTTTCATTCTCAGCCAAAACGTCAGACAGACTTTCATACTACTTTTTTCTTGAATTTTTTAGACTATCATTAGTTTCCAAGAAAATGTTTGATGAATGTGGGTTAGAACACGCGATTCAAGACATTAGGCATGTATAGAGCACCACATCATACTGTGAATATGAAACAATTATTACGAAACACGCAATTTTTTTTTTCACAAAGGATTTTCAAGGAATGGTATTCAGAAGATAATAATTTACCATTCATAAAGCTGCTTCTTTGCCATTTGTTTTGACTGCAACGTTAATGCTTTGTGCGAGCAGCGCATTGAATATGATTCGGCAGTGATAGGTCTGTGATAAAAGGTAAATTGAAATAAATGGTAAATATATTTTTTTAAAATACACTTATTTGCAGTTTTTTAAGTACAATTTAAAAACATTTTAAAGGATATGATAAATTTTTAATGCTAAATTATAATTTTTTGTATGTATATTGTCGTATATGTATTGGCTGGCATTCGAATGTTACAAAGAACAAAGCTCCTTTTAAGAGGAAAAACAATTTGTTAAATGATAAAAGTCTAAAGAAAAAGACGGACACACGTTTCCGCGTGTTTTTATCTCGAGATGTTACATGCTAATCAGCGTATAGGTGGCGCAGATGGACGTTTTCCACACAATCAACCTTCCTACAATATCACCTGACTACAGGTGAGCCTATAAAGGTATGATGAAAACAATAATATATGCATACATATGAATAAAAGTACCAAGATAACAAATTGAAGTTTGAACATACACATTTAATAGATTATTAATAAATGATTGAATATTAATTATTATGAAAATTCAAAATTTAAGCTACTTCCCAATATCTGAAAAATTGAAAAAAAAAATTAGTTCACAAGAAAATCACAAGTATTGCAAAAAACAGAACGAAATTTACTCTAAAAGCTAAGTTCTTTAGCCCATTGTCTCCCAACGTATCACATGCGATCCGCTCGTGTTTACTCCCTGGTGCCCATCGTATCACATTTGATACTCTCCGAGAGTTTCTTCTACAGACCAACGTATCAATACAGATACGCTCGATGAGAACGTTTTATTTTAATTTTTAAATGTTATTAGATGGCGTTAATATACCTTAAAATCTACATGGATAGGATATTTCGAACGTTGACCTTGGTAGTTTGGGCTTGGATTTCATTTCTGGCTGTCTGGGGGGGGGGATATTGTTTATATAATCAAAAAGCACGTGTTGCGGTGAAGCTCTTTGAATGTGATGATAGGATTTAAAGGGCTCGTTTGCTTTTGGTTTGCTTTTATTTCTTTCTTGCTTGTTAGAAGTTCGAATGGGAACTTATGAATGCTTATGAAAGGTAGAGGTAGAGTCTTTATTTTTAGATGGCTGTTTGTTTCATTCGATCGGACTTTTTTTGTAAAGCGACAGTCAAGGTCAACATTCGAGAATTTAACAGAAAATCGAGAATTAATGAATGAATCTGACAGTGATATCATTGAAAATACTGATAAATCTGCACTGTTTAGTGATTTAGATGATGAGCCTAAAACATCAAATAACGATATACATGAAAAAATCCAGAAAATATTCGTTTGAGTGTAAGACATGTGTTATATTTTAATATTCCATCTAAATGTATATCATTACACCATTAAATGTTTGTACCAAATGAAGTATATATTGTATTTTCGAAAAAGATATTTTTTTTTTTTTTTTTTTTTTTTTTTTTTTTTTTTTTTCCCCCTTTTTTTTTTTTTCCTTTTTTTTTTGTGCATAAAGTTTAATGCATTTTAAATAATACATATATAAATCAAAATATTCTAATGAATTGCCGATTTTAGAGGAATTTGTTTTACGAATTAGGCTTAACATCTAAAAATGCCTGGGCACAGCGTGACACTTTGCGATAAGAAGCCTCGGGCGCAGGGAAGCACTTCTATTTTCTCCTTTTTGCAGTAAAAGGGTTAGGAGGAAAAAGGTTTCTTTAAATTCTGGACAAAAATATCATTGCATTGGTTCATCAGGTGATAGCGTTATTAGTCCAAAGCTTGAGATATTCAGCATATGAACTAGTTTTCGTTGGTCCTTCAAAAAAGTCACACCCTGTTTGACATTCGTTATCTTGTATGGTCCTAAGTATTCGGGTTTCAGTTCGAATCCTAATCCCAGTTGAGTATATCTGATGGTGACAAGATCATGAAGCTTAAAAGTAGTTGATGGCTTTCGACGGAAACTGTAATTTTCTTCTGTTTTCATCTTGAACTTTCAGGATTTGTTGTTTATCTTGTGTTTTAGTCAATAATCGATTTGGTGGTTCAGTGTTGTGCATGATAATTCTCCTTTAAAGAGAAATCGTCGTAATTAATCTACAAAATAATTTAAACAATATATAAATTTAATAGAAAACCAGGTACATGTCGCACTCTCGCATCCTGAAGATCTATGACAAAATTTTTGCCAGCAACGCCTTCTAGTAAAGAAGGGTGTATAACTTGCTTGTTTGCTAAACTAATCACGTTTATAGAAGAAAACAGCTTGGATTTCTTCATTAAGTAAATTTGTGATATTGAGATCTTGTGGCGTCTTCCTTTTGTACCAAACAGCAATTTGAAGAGAATAGTTTCAATACTTTTGAGGAACATTGAATTTATAACCTTCAGGACTTCTTTGACGTGAGTATGCTATTTTTCTGGATAGTGTACGAAAAGTTTGGATATAATTGTTTCGATCGTAGATTTAAACGCTCTACTTTATCCTTTTGATTGATTGGAAATGCTGGATTTTTTCGGTACTGCAAATATCTTTAAATGGTTTGGAGTGAATGTGGTAACATGACAGAAATAATGCGAGATGATTGCGAATCATGTATTTTTGATTTTCTAATTTTGCAATAACTTCTGCAACATCTGTTGACTTCGTTGGGTAAAGCTATCAGAATTTTGTGAATTAGTTAATGATGGCAAAAATATGTTTGCAGTTCTTGTTTAATTTGTCTTGTTCTTAGGCCGAAATGGTTGACAAAATATGTATAATGAAATGGCACGTTTTTTGATTGGGTGTAATAGACCATCTTGTTTGCCACAATTTCGAAAGAGAAACAGTTTATTTTTCTTTAACTTCAGGGATATAGAATTGATGGGTGAGTGCTTCTTCTATTCTTTTAGAAGCATTGTGTCCACGCTCGTGAGGATTTTGAACAATGTCGTTCTGCATATTTTTAAGAACAATAAGTAGTTCTTTACCATCATCAAACTTGTCGTGAAAATCGGATTTTAGAAGGTAATCACATTCTAAGTTTCAATTTTCAAAAGTTCTTTAATAGTTCGGACTTTTGTGTCTTGTTTTTGAAACGTTTTGATTTTTGTAACGAGACTATCTGTATCTACTTAACTGTCTACATGATTCATTTCAAACTGGAACAAGGTTCTATTTTATAATCAAAATCTTGTAATTGCAATGCACATCGTGCTATCCGAGTGCACAAATGAAGTGACATTGAGAAACGTTTGCCTAACAAGTAAACTCTAAACATTTTTAATGCTTGGACTATAGCTAAAACTTCATGTTCATAGCTGCTGTATTTTATTTCAGCGACGGACGTCTTCTTACTCATAAAATATATGGGGCGAAGCGCATTATCAGTCATTGATTTCTGAAGTAAAATACATCCATAACCATGAATACTAGCATCACAATTAATTTAGGCATAAGTGTTCTCATTGTAAATGCTAAGAACAAGAGGGGAAGACAAACATTGTTTGAGATAAATTGAATGCTTGCATTTCTCCATCAGCAAATTTAAATTCATGATTTTTTTTCAGATCTTCTGTTAAAGAATGTGGAATAGTGGATAAATTTACAATGAATTTCCGAAAATATCCAGTAAGACCAAGCAAAGATTGTAAGACTTTGTGGTATTTTGTTTCAGGAAAATTAAGTATAGCTTTGATTTTTTTCTGCTGACAATTTACCATTTTCAATAACATGTCCAAGAAATTCTATTTTTTTAGTTAAAAATTTGCATTTTTGAAAATTTATGTCTAAACCATAAAAGGATGAAGGTGAAAACCTAGATACAAGCCTATTTCAATACCTTCTGTATTTTTGGACTTTATAATGACAACATCTACATATGTCAAAACATCATCTTTGATAATCAAATCCTAAAATGTTGTGTTTATGTACCACTTAAACACTGTTGAATAATTCTTCTTCCAAAATCAAGCAAAGATCCAAAATTCCCTCTTAACTATCGACTTACTAATCTTCTAGGCACAATAGCTAAAGTGTTTGAGAAAAATTTAAACAATAGAATCAATGAACACTTAAGAGAAAATAACATTATTCCACCTGATCAGCATGGTTTTCAAGCGCATACATCCACTAGCCACCAACTTTTAAGAGTTTAAAATTTAATCACTCAAGGTTTTAATGATCATTTGGTCACGAGAGGAGTTTTTCTCGATGTCCAAAAACCATTTGAAAGAGTGTTGCACGACGGATTAAAATGATTCAATTAAAATCCCCAGTTTACCTGATTACCCTAATTCAAGAGTATCTCCATACTCGAAAGTTTCACGTCAGATTAAATCATAAACTTTCAAAAATTGGCACTAGGCAAGCGAGAACTTCCCAGGGAAGCGCACTTTCTCCAATTTTTGTACAATTTTCAGGCAGGATATTCCAAAATATCGTAACACAAAAATTTGTATTTTTACCTATGACAATATAATTTTCTGTCAAGCCACTCATCCGAACATTATTCAAGAACAACTTCAAATATATCTCCTTATTTTACAATTCTGGTTCATTAAATGGCGAATCGTAATAAACCCAGAAAAATCTCAAGCCATTATTTTCAGATGTGGAAATTTTAAAAACAGACTCGAGTGCCTCAGAATTTTTAACAAACTCATGGAATGGGTCAACCAAGCAAAATACCTCAGTTTCATTAGGGACAAAAGATTAAACTTCAGTCCCCACATTCTGTTGATTAAGAAAAAATTTCAAATTAAATTTCATAAAATCAAGAGATTGCTAGGGAAAAGATCCAAAATTTCACTAAAAATAAATTGCTTATTTACAAGCTCTATCTCTTTCCGATCATAACATACACATGTCAAATTTGGAGTGTTTCTGCAAAATCCAATCTCTCTCTTCATCAAATTGAGCAGAATAAAATTCTACGCTTCATTGCAAACGCTCCTTTCTTCATTAAACGCATACTATTTCGTAACGAACTCCAAATTCAAACTTTCGCAGCACGCATCAGTGATATCTCTGCCTCTTTTCACAACACAATTGGTAACCATAGAAACCCTACCAACAGCTCCCAGCAAAACTATAATCAGCTTTCTAGTAGGTACAGATACGCTGCAGCAGTATCCAACCTCTCTCTCTTCTTTTGAATGAAGCGACTCTGATTGGACAATCATTCTCCTACAAACCTTCTCATTTGTCTCAGTTTTTCTCTCGTCTTAATTTAGGGACAATTTTGTAATTTGTTTTTTTTTAAACTTGTTTATGTGTTATATTCATTATAATGTAACACTAATACCAAGAAAGAATAGTTCAAGGCTATTGGATCTTGAAATAAAGAACATTGTCAAGAAAAAAAAACAGTGTTGGTGTTGTGTAAAGACCGAAAGGAGCGCATTGAAAAATAAATTGTCCATTATGTGTCACAAATTATGGATGTCGTCTGCTATTCGGTTCTATTTCTAAATGAAAAAAGCATTTCGTAGAAAAAGTATTTGTATCTCGAAGGATATCAAGAAGATCTTCTCTTAGAGGTAAGGGATAGTTATCTTTTACAATTGTTTTAATTAGTTGTATATAATCAATATGAACTATTGAGGTTCCGTCTTTTTTTCCTAAATTACAACTACTTGGCTAGAAAAATCAAAAGATCATGGCTGAACAATATCAAGAGCCAACCATTTCGTCACTTCGATCATCTACAATTTTTCTTTCAGCAAAAGGCAATTTTTGTGGTCTATGTGTTACTGGTGTTTAAATTTGTAAACATTTGGATATCAGTAGGTTTAGTCTTAGTTGGCTTATAGCTTGAAAGCAAATTATGAAGCGCATACATCCACATATTATTCAAGCGCATACATCCACTAGCCACCAACTTTTAAGAGTTTCAAATTTAATCACTAAAGGTTTTAATGATCATTTGGTCACGAGAGGAGTTTTTCTCGATGTCCAAAAACCATTTGAAAGAGTGTTGCACGACGGATTAAAATGATTCAATTAAAATTCCCAGTTTACCTGATTACCCTAATTCAAGAGTATCTCCATACTCGAAAGTTTCACGTCAGATTAAATCATAAACTTTCAAAAATTGGCACTAGGCAAGCGAGAACTTCCCAGGGAAGCGCACTTTCTCCAATTTTTGTACAATTTTCAGGCAGGATATTCCAAAATATCGTAACACAAAAATTTGTATTTTTGCCTATGACAATATAATTTTCTGTCAAGCCACTCATCCGAACATTATTCAAGAACAACTTCAAATCTTTCTCCTTATTTTTACAATTCTGGTTCATTAAATGGCGAATCGTAATAAACCCAGAAAAATCTCAAGTCATTATTTTCAGACGTGGAAATTTTTAAAAACAGACTCGAGTGCCTCAGAATTTTTAACAAACGCATGGAATGGGTCAACCAAGCAAAAGACATCGGTATCATTAGGGACAAAAGATTAATCTTCAGTCCCCGCATTCTGTTGCTTAAGAAAAAGTTTCAAATTAAATTTCATAAAATCAAAAGATTGCTGGGGAAAAGATTCAAAATTTCACTAAAAATAAATTACTTATTTACAAGCTCTATCTCTTTCCGATCATAACATACGCATGTCAAATTTGGAGTGTTTTTGCAAAATCCAATCTCTCTCTTCATCAAATTGAGCAGAATAAAATTCTACGCTTCATTGCAAACGCTCCTTTCTTCATTAAACGCATACTATTTCGTAACGAACTCCAAATTCAAACTTTCGCAGCACGCATCAGTGATATCTCTGCCTCTTTTCACAACGCAATTGGTAACCATAGAAACCCTACCAACAGCTCCCAGCAAAACTATAATCAGCTTTCTAGTAGGTACAGATACGCTGCAGCAGTATCCAACCTCCCTCTTTTCTTTTGAATGAAGCGACTCTGATTGGACAATCATTCTCCTACAAACCTTCTCATTTGTCTCAGTTTTTCTCTCGTCTTAATTTAGGGACAATTTTGTAATTTGTTTTTTTTAAACTTGTTTATGTGTTATATTCATTATAATGTAACACTAATACCAAGAAAGAATAGTTCAAGGCTATTGGATCATGAAATAAAGTACATAGTCAAGAAAAAAAAAACAGTGTTGGTGTTGTGTAAAGACCGAAAGGAGCGCATTGAAAAATAAATTGTCCATTATGTGTCACAAATTATGGATATCGTCTGCTATTTGGTTCTATTTCTAAATGAAAAAAGCATTTCGTAGAAAAAGTATTTGTATCTCGAAGGTTATCAAGAAGATCTTCTCTTAGAGGTAAGGGATAGTTATCTTTTACAATTGTTTTAATTAGTTGTATATAATCAATATGAACTATTGAGGTTCCGTCTTTTTTTCCTAAATTACAACTACTTGGCTAGAAAAATCAAAAGATCATGGCTCAACAATATCAAGAGCCAACCATTTCGTCACTTCGGTCATCTACAATTTTTCTTTCAGCAAAAGGCAATCTTTGTGGTCTATGTGTTACTGGTGTTTAAATTTGTAAACATTTGGATATCAGTAGGTTTAGTCTTAGTTGGCTTATAGCTTGAAAGCAAATTATGAAGCGCATACATCCACATATTATTCAAGCGCATACATCCACTAGCCACCAACTTTTAAGAGTTTCAAA
>BMAW01059977.1:16095-32518 GCA_019974015.1 Nephila pilipes | reverse complement strand
TCCATGCATTAATCATGTATTTTATGAATTTCAATAATACAGTAAATTTGTAAAAAAGTCATTTACATAGTACATTTCAATAACTAAAAAAATAACCTTTGAAATCACTTCCTAAAAGTTCTCTTTATATTATACAACCTGTTCTCCTCCAATTTTTAGTCGTATTCTGATGTTGAGACTGACACTTGAACGAGACTTTACTTTCTACATCCAAGCCTCATCAGTGTGAGGACATTCAGTCCAGATTTAAAGCATGTCAGTCCCTATTGCAGGTCGGGTTTTGAAATTACGAGACCCACACCAACTATCACCGATTACTTTACCAAAAAACAATGGTGATCTAAATGTCTTTCGCAATATATAGGGTGAATTTAATTCTGGCAGATGCGTTTACAGAAACGGCAGAAATTCATAATGTTGCACAAAGTATAAGTAATTCATTTTCTGCTTGCGAAAGGTATGATCGTGTAAAGGGAACAAATAAAGAGAAAAATGTTCGTTCATAATGAATGTCTTGAATTTAGAAAATGTTAATAAATGGTCCCGTGAGTTCTTTGCAATTAAAATCAATTATCAGTTCTAAAACAGTCTAATATTTTTTGAAAAGAAATATGTGAATATAATATTCTTATGCATCAACATTTCAGAATGGGATTAATTCCAGAAATATTCAAGTGTATTCATAATTTATTTCTAAGTTTCTGTTGTCAAATTTCAGATTGATTACAGAGCAGATAGTATAATTCTGCCGCCTGGAGATACAGTAGCTACTGACCAACTTGAAAAGCTTTGGGCGCTTGTAAAAAAAATAATTCTTAATCATCTTAAGCGAAGTTTAATCAAATGAATTTTTTTGAATTAGAATTTATCCGATAATACCTTCACTTTTCAAACAAAATTCCTTAGAATTTTTATGGGTTTTTTGCAAAAAAATTAAAAGTTAATTTATTATTATAACCGTATTTCTTAAGAATACTTGGATTTCATGAATTTCCTGAAGTGAAATGAAAACCAAAGAGAACATCAAATGAATCACTGGGGAAAATTTCATTTGAAAATTTCAACTTGAATATAATACATAAAGATGCATTTTGTTTTGATACACAAACAAAAATAAGACAGTATTTGGTTGAAAATTCTCTATGAAATTTATCTCAAAATAGAAATTAACTAATCATAATACAATGCAGAGTCTTCAACACAGGTTATTATACCTAGCACATCAATTTTACAGCCATCGTTATACACGTAAAGCACTTGTTCAATATGTGCAGCACAGAAGAAAAAGTACATATGCCATCTCTTATGTCAATCATTTTATTCCATTAGTTGGAGCTTGATTGATGATCTAAAAATATTATTACGTATTATAGGGAAATAGTTGTGCACTGCATATGTCTCGATAATTCTTTTCCGAGAGTAAATGTACCTCACAACAGGCCTTGTATTAATTATTCTCCGGGTCAGTTGTCTAAGACACAGATTTGCAGTTCCATAGATAGGCAGTTCAAATCTGCACCAAATAACACCAATAATGACGGCCACCGAAGCGTTGACCTAGAATTAGAATGAAAATGGCAGTACATTACAACCCTAGTTGAAAATACTCCCAACACAAAAAATGCCTCAAACTCTATCTATAAAACATTTATAAAATTTTAAGAACTGAAACTTTACATACTAAAACACACCGGATTTTTTTTTCATTTAATGCTTTTTCAGGGATCGACGTCCTGTTTTAGAGCATAAATTAAACCCATTTTAGATGATAACGCTGAAGGTATTCTCGGAACGGCTGAGAAGGAAAGAAATGATGATGACAAACACGAAGAAACAATTGATGCATGTTGATAATAATGTCCTTTTTGTCTTCGCATAAAACCGGTAATGAATCCTGGTGGAATGTTCATCCAGATTGAGGGCATTATATTTCTCTTTGTTCTGCCATCGCAGGAAACTGGTTATTCTTGCTGTAGTGGCATATGTCCGCATTATCATCTGTAAATTTTGCAGGTTTCTCGGCCGAGTCTCCATAAATTTTGTAGGAAGTGTTTTGTAGGACCAGATAAATTGGTGTCTAGGGGGGGCAGGACAGATAAATTGAGGCCTAGAGGGGGTAAATAAACAGTAGTGTAATCATAATTTTATTCTTAATTAACAGGAGTATGACTATTTACAATATTACTATGTGCAGATGATTTTGGATAAACTAGTTCCCTCGAAAAAGATAGATGGCTATCCAATTTTATCTCATATCGGCGATGGGCATTGGAACACGCACTGGCGCTTGGAATTCAGCTACATCGGGTGAAGAGAGAAGGCGGAGAAGCGCAGAGGAGAAGACAGCGAGAACTAAACACTTCCTAGTTTTGTTTTGTGAAAGAATAGGAGGCACTGCCTATCACATGACGCTACTTCATGGTGTCATCTATCGAGTAACTGATGAAATGGTTTTACAATATATATATATATATATATATATATTGAAAAGAAATTGCAAATTATTTGCACGATAAGTATTTTTCATAATGAAAGGGATCGAGAAAAATAAGACTCTTATTTTTGGAACAGTCTTTCTCCATTATGTAGCATGTCATTTTATGAGATAATTTTACCAATATATTTTTGGATGTTACGTATATATATTTATTGGAAGTATGGCGAATTTTAAGCTCGGAAAAATTTATCACATGTCTGAATTTCTTCAAACAGCAATGCTTCAAAGCGTTTGCAGTATTTCTTTAAAAGAGGTTGATGGCGTTTGCTAATTTTTTAAAATTCCTTTATGGAAGAAATGTCGCAGAAGGTTGATGTTATTTAAATCATTCTGAAGAGTTTAAAACATAAGGTTTTATAAAACGGTAAACGCATACGAGTGATTTTTTTTCCCATACGTTTTCAGCTACTGAGGTAATGTTGCGCAAGAGTGTTTTGAAAATCTTTGTTTTTGAAAAATGTGAAAAAGATATTTTTTTTGTGTAAACCTAATCTATGTTTGTGTAGTTGCAACAACTTGAAACACATGCAACTGGAAATAAGAGTGTTTATGTATATTGCATTCATTTCCAAAACATTTAGATTGTTGTAACAGCTGAAGTAACAAACATTATATTAGAATCAAATCTGCAATACTATATTTGATTACGTTCGAAATTTATAAAATATGGTACTATTTGGGTTTTTATTCTATGGAGTGTCGAACAATCGTTAAAAATAAATCTAAACTCGAAACAATTTGAACATTAAAAGTCTGGAAATAGAAAAGAATTTGATGTTAATAAATTACCTTTAGTATATGAGATATTACCTTCTGAATGATAACCTTCCCCATGAAAACAATGAATTTTTTCAAATATATTTGAATAATACTATGAATAGTAAAAACTTTGCACATCTTTTGAAATCGATCAGATGTTCTCTGAATATTCATAAAAAAATCTTGGTGACCCATATACCATTTTTTTTTTAAAAAAAAAATTATCCGCAAATCTTTTGATTGTATTTCATGTTAATTTTTTTGGTATAATTCCTATTTTGTTATTTTGGTTTATTTATTTTGTCACGATTTGATTTCACTATTAATGAACAAACTATTTTACAGAATGGCGAGTTTTAAAAACATCATATATTTTGTTTTGTTTTCAGATACTATATATAACTGATTCAATCATCGACGAATAATTTAAATTTATAAACAAACCATATATGTAGGTAGAATGATTCTAAAATATATTCCGAAAGCCTTAAACGTAAATGACGTTGACCTTCATTCTTCTGATCCTTGAAAGCTTGTTAATGGTTTAAAAGTGTTCATTTCTGTAAATTCTCAGCTAATTAAACATGGACTTGAATAGAATTTAGATGGTCCTGAGGAGAAATTCAAAAAGAAATCTTGTTTCTCAGATCATCCTGAGGAAACTATCAAATAAGTTGCAACGTAATATTTTAGTAGCAAATGGAATCTTTAGCAGAATTTCATTTCAAGGACCTCGAATTTTAAAAATAATTACTGAAATTTATTATGAAACAACTGAAACATCAACACCACAATCTATTAATTCAATTTTTTTCCGAAAGATAAAAGTTGAAAATTCTACAAATAACTGTTCATTGATGAAAGTGATTGAAAAATTGTTATCAGTGCACTTAAAAATAACACGAGAATATTGTGATGGACATCATAAGTTTTATCCACTGACGAAGACGATATCTGAATTGGCATCTCATAGTCGAAACTTCCACATATCATTAAATGTACCAGATTTAATGTGCACAATCTCCACTACCCGATATATTTTAGTTACATTACATTCGTACCAAAAAATATACGGAAACATTAATAGCTATAAGCTCGACACCATGGCCACTCGAATAATACGGCCACTTCATTAATACAGAGAAATATTAAGATATTTTGCTGTTGAGGAACTTACGATATAATCTTCCTAAAAAGCATATTTTTAATATAAGTATATGGTATAAATACAGCTTAGGATAATTAGTTTCTGAATTTTTGATATTTTTGAATCAATATTATTACTTGTTTCTTTCACTAATTAGGTTCTTATTCATCTTTCCAAACTGTTATTTTTTGAAATGGTCCCCTTCATTTCAATAAAACTTAATAAATACACTTATTCAAATTTTAAACATTGGTAGACAGAACCATTTTAATCATTTTACGCTGTCGAACACGTGTCCATTGAGTCAGAATACAAACGACAAAGACCACTGCTTAGGTCAAAAGCAGAAACATTTTCTAAAAGCACAAGACGTCATATTCTTTTATGAGTCTCAATATTTAATATATTCCAAAGAATTCGACTCCATAGTTTTCCGTTCAAAATTTGTGTTTCTATCGTGGCCGGGGTAACTAACGGCTGTTTTCACCATTTACTAGACCGGGATATGAAACCTGGAGTTAAAAACTCAGCTAGTGAGAAAAGTAAATTAAAGGTTTCAATTTCATTTCTACATTATGTTTTTAACTCCAGTTACTTAACTGCGAGTTTCAAAACCTGCTGTAACTCATTGAATCTTATTGGTCAAAACAGACTCCGTGACAATTTACGTTTCATTATATTGTTGAAGTGTACAAACTTCCACTTTGTTGATGATTTTTCATGAACTAAAAAAGGGAGCAAGATGAATTACTTCAATATTCAGTTTTTTCGATACAGACGATAAGTGAAAAAAACCATAATGCTTCCTAAACGCTGAGTGCTGCATTATGTAAGACATGCTTCTTAAAGTCAACTTTTAGGAACTATGAAAAAAGTTGTTGAAAGTTGCAACAACAGCACAGGATTCCATGAATACTGCTGCTTCTGAAATAAAATAATTGTATCATCAGGAGGTGGTTTTGAAAAGCTTCTTTCGGCAACGACGAGGCTGCACATAGTTCAACGGATATGTAGCAGCTTCATCTATTGATACGGGAAAAGTTGATATTTACCCGTATCAATGTATATATAATTTATGCCAAAGAAGTGTCGCATATGGGTTCGAAACAATTTATCAGCGTTCCCTGTTATAACCATTTTTCAAATAATCATTCTGGGTCATCAACTGGCTCGGAATTCGTTGGTGCACGTCACATTTTCGAACGCTCTTCCCATTTGAGACAGTTTAAGTATTCGTTTTTTTATGGCGACTCACAAGGTCACTCAGCAGGAAAAGAGATCTATGGAAAAATAGCATCACCAAATATGAATGCATTGGACACATTCATAAATGAGTCGGAACCAAATTTCGCAAACTTAAATCAGGTCGGAAAGCATTAGGTGGAAAAGGAAAGAACCTCGATTAATTTATTAATAAATTGCAAATTTATTATAGCATTGCTATTAGAAGCTCTGCTGGCTATTTACCCGGAGTACAAAGCGCTGTAATAACCGCAATTTATCGCAGTTGTTCGGGAGTGGATCAGTTAATGCATAACTTGGGTACGAAAGGTCAATTTAGTCGGTGTAAATATCAACGTATTTGATTCGTTGAACAAAAGTAAATAAAATACGTAAAAATATCCTTTTAACCATTGTTAATTCCATTAAATCTACATACTGTTTTTAATGTGATCCAATTTTATTAAAAATTGTTTCCATAGCTGAATTCTAATGAATGTTTCATTGCTCGCTTGTGGGAAATAATCCTGAAAAATATCTTTGTTGAACATGAAGCATTTGCTGAGGGAAATATGTATATGTTATACACTTTAGTTTTCGCTATGAAGGAGTCTCAAAATAGGTTTCATTCATGAGATGTGATTTCTTGGCTGTATACATTTGGTGCTTTTAAGAACTTTGATATTATTCCTGTTGACATTCGCTACCATTGGCAATACTGACCAGAAAAAAAAATTAGATTTGCAAGAAATCAAATTAAGAAAAAGAGAGAGGAAGAAGATGTGACTTTTAAAATTAGGTGGGGGGTGGAAGTAGAGTTTAATTTGTATGCACGTGTTTGTTTTCTGTGAACAGATTTTAATTTTAAATCCATTTTCTAAAGAATGGAACTTTTAGTACACTTATATGTTTTGAAAACTGATAACTCAAACGTGTTTTTCTATATTTTCATAAAATTTGGGAGTAATATCTTTTATTCTTGAGAGCCTGGATAAGGACTTTTGTAATGAATGCTTTATACATGAATTTAATTTCATTTTAATACATAGATATGGAAACGACCTTTTCTAAAGAAACACATGTTGCTGCTTCATCTTGCAATAACTCTGCAAATATTGGGAAATATTAAATACTCCTTGTTCAGGCTCTGCATAGATGTCATGTCTATAGGCAGTGAATAAAAAAAAGTTCCAGAAGGACTTCAAAAGAAAATAGAACATTTTAAAAAGATGATATTTTTTCCTAGTTTTATGGTAAGAAATTGCACTCAATTTTTTTTATTGCAATAGAATTATTAAAACTATATATATATATATATATATATATAGGAATGAATGAATGATAATGCAACCAATGAATTTAAAATCTTATTCTTATTTAGTGTTTCAATATGTTACCGGCAATTATTTTGTCTTTAAATATTTTTCGGAACTACTAAAAAGGAGATTTTATCTAATAGAATGAAATTTAATATAAAAATAAGATGTGATATTGTATAAGGTATTAACTATTTAAGGATGATATCTGACTAAAGGCTATTAAAGATATTTTAATCATTTTATAGATTCATTTATTTGTTGACGTAACATAACAATGGGAATAATTTTCAAAAGTCCAAATAATAGTTATGATCGAGTATAAATCTGACAGCCAAGTGAAGAATTGTATCTAAACATGCTATTCACTAGGACATTGAAAATTTTGAAACTGACCGTGGTTCAAAATAACGAGGCTTGTATTTACGGGACCTTGTGTTGGGTAGAATTAGGCAACCAGAAAAACGGTAAATAGGCGAACAAATTATTTGTAATCAATACTTCGTTCTTTACAAATAAAGTCATTTTATGGTGTATATATAAAAAATCCTTTTCTCAGACAAGTTAAGTACTAACCTAGATTTTATTTCGGTATGATAACTTAATCTAACGTCTGTACAGGCTTAAGAAGTCCCGTCTTATGGTGAACATTTCCATATAATAATGTATTTTCCATTAAATGCTAGTGTTTTGATTATATTTGAAGCTACATGATAACCGAAATTAGGTTTCACGAATGGAAATTTTCGAATTGAAACAAGTATTTTATGTACAGTGAATAAAATAAAGTATAGAGATCTAATCAAAAAATTCAAATAATGTGAAAAATATTATTTTTTTATTTCAAACAAAATTAATACACATGAAAAGAATTCGAGATCTACACTACCGATGCGAATACTAATTAGTGTGCAATACAATGGCATCTCGTTGACAAATACTCCAAGAAAGACTAAAGTTGAGTATCCATCTAGTATCGATTCATCATTTGGTGAGCTTCAGCTAGCATTAAAATGAAACACAGTCATTCTGTCAAAAATAAATCATTAAGTTTCGGCCGTGGTTTCCGTCCGTTATCGTATTCAACACAACCGCGGTAATGGAAACGGCCAAAAATACCGAGGTTCCTATTAAAAACATTTTAATTTTACTCTCTCATCTTAATTAAAATAAAGTTAATATCATAATTTAATAATTTTTCATTATTAGAATTAGCTGTATAAAATTAGAATCAAGGCAACGGAAACCTGCGTATTCGCAGAGTAAGGAACTGCATAAACAAACTTGGAGTATAAGTTTTGAAAGCTGATATTACCATTGGATGCTGTAGCCGTAAGCTAAAAAGCATATATAGTAATGGGCGGAGAGATTATAAGGGGGTGGGACTTCAGTACGAAGGTGAAACGACTTCGAGAACACTGTTGTCCGTGGGAAGTAGAGAGGTTTAAAAAAGAAGTTTAAACTATTAAACTTAAATGAAATTATTAAGAAATGCAGTTTCGATACAAATTTTCAGGAATATATTGCTATTTCAGAGAAAGTTCTTTAAAACGCGAAAAGAATGAGGTTGAAAAGACAGAATTAAATGATAGAAACTGCAGCGCACTAGCGACGCCTGGAGGTCAAAATTGATTTTTTGCGAAAAAATGGTTGAACTACTTTAAAAGCGCAGGATATTACTATTGATTTGCTTCAATGATTTCTCAACCTTTTTAGTAATGAGAAATGCTGGTAAAGGTGGCCCTGTTCTAACCTTGGTCTTTTTTATGATGATGCAATGGTGTTATCTAACGCTGGGAGATTTTGAAGCAATTAATTGGGAATCTGAGGGATCCTGTTGAAAAAAGTAAAAAATTGTTTTTAATGAACTCTAAAATGGGTTTAATTTTTAGATCATTATGCAGGACTTTACTCCTGACAAACCAAGAGGCATTAATCATTTTTCTAAGTTGAATATTTTGAAAGACATGCAGTCGTTTCAGATGAGTGGTTTCCGACGACGCCCAAATGAGCGAGGTGACAAAACGATTGGTCTCAAGATGGATTTGTAGAGCAAAATTTTGTGCTTTATCGCCAGGTTGCTCTAGCGAAAAATCAAGCGTGAGAGCAATCTGCTCATTACGAAAGCCTTTTGATAGACTTTTCGTATATGGTGGGCAAAAGCGCATTTTTCCTCTAGAAATAACGCTAGTTACTTGTATTGAGTGACCCAGGGGACGTGTTGGACGAAAATGGTGACTCTTGGCAAATTGCCAATACACAGGTTTTTCGTAAAAAGGAGGCAAGCGCTGTTAGATGAATTAACTTTAATTTTCCAGTTGTTGAGCCAGAGCTGCAATCGATAAATATACTTCTGCAATCTCTTAACAATTTCCTGATTGTAGATGTCTTAGGACATAATGACAGTATCATCGGCATACATCGCCAAATGAATGTTGGACGCTTTCGGGATTTCACTTACGTACAAGGAGATGATTTTGGGACTTAAAATTGAACCTTGTGGTACTCCACTGAGAATTGGTCTGGGGGAGAAGACTGCATTTTCAACTCCGACCCGGAAACTACGAGAGTCCAGGAACGAGTGAATAATTTTGATAAGCTGGTCCGAAATTCCAAGTCGCATCATCTTGGAAAAGAGCCTATCGTGCCAAATTTTATCAAAAGTTTTGTCAATAACGATAAAAAGCATACCCGTGGCTTTGTTATTGGAAAAGCCGTTTTGGACAGTCTCAGTGACCCTTAGTTACTGAGTGACTGTAGAGCACTTTGGGACGAAGCCATGCTGCTCTTGAATAATAATATTCCTGGCTAAGCAGAATTGATCCATTCGATTCAAAATAATATATTCATATGCTTTGCTCAGCGAACTGAATACTGATATGGGGCGATAATTTTGTGGATTTGTATTATCAGAATTCCGCTTGAGAAATGGAACCCCCACGGCAGTATTCCAAGTCTTTGGAAAGTAGCAGTTCTCCATCAAAAAGTTGAGCAGCAGCGTAAACAGAAAAATAAATTTTAAAGGGAGATTTTTAAGGAAGCGATTTGAAATCATCTAATCTCGGCACTTTTTTGACTTTACTTCTTTTCTGCACAAACGCCTTGGTTTTACTTTCAATCTGTTACGTAATAGCAGGCTACAAAACAGTTTTTCCGCGTATTGCACTCATAACGGAATTTATAAAGATTTTTCTTTCCATAACACGCGTCTTAAAACGCTTTTCAGTCAAACAGAAAGTAATGAAAGAAATCGTTTAAATTAATTATACTCCTCACTTTATTATATATTTCAAAAGAAAACATATCGTAAGGAAATATAAATTCTCGGAATCAGTATATTCTGTAGTTCAATAAATTTCGATCACTGTTTCAAAAGAAAATATTTACCAGCTTCCTAACTTTCAGATGAAATTTTTCACCGAAACATTTGACTGTAATTTTTTATCAGAAAGATAATTTTTTGTTCTCTTAAAAAGATTTTGATATCATTTCATTTCATTGAAAGTTTTGATATCATTTATATATTTTTCATTTCGCTTAAATTGGTTTAATAAACGATATATTTTGTTTGGTCGAGCAGTTGCGAAACGTAATCCGTCGCCAGTCCTTATAAGAAATTAAACAAAACCCGCATTTCAGTTAACTCGGTTTATAAGCATCTAATTTCTTATTATCATAGAAGAATAGAACGGTGAAAACAATTCTGAGAATAACTGATTTTCCTATTTATAAAATAAAATTATTTGTTTTATCACTCTCTAATTCTTATACGCATTCATGTAGCTCAAAATTTATTTTAATTATCTGATGATAGTTAAAGAGATTTTAATTACTTTTAATGACGTAAAATTATTATCTCGGTTGGTGCTTATTTGTAAGTTTCAGAACAATACTCAAATTTCTGACCCGGTCAAAATAGTCAAATTATTATACAGTATTCATATTTATTTATAAACTATGTTAGAATTAATTTTCAATGTCATTTCATCACGTGAAAGTTATTTTTCAGGACGTTTACATAAATTGAAATTTATAAAATAAATAATACTTTAAATTGAAACTAATAAAGATCTTGTTACAATTATGTTTATTTATGTTTTATTTTGAACTTACGTTTATTGTACCTTTTACGAGAGAAAGAATTAAATTCTTATGTGTCTGTCTCTTCGAAGGCGATATTTGTTTATTCTTTAATTCATAATAATACCATACCATGGAATAATATCTTGTGCTTCTTTAAATTTCCATATTATTCTTCTGGAGATTAAATAACAGCTCATAATTACACCTTCATTAATCTTAAACAGTGAGATTGGGTTTTCAAATGCTTAAAATGTAATAAATATCGTTTATAATCGTGTTTTAGAAGAAACCCCGATGAAATCATTATTCTATTCAGTATGTAGATCGTTTAAAAACATATCAAAGCATTCTTAAATCCGCTGGGTGAAACTGTATCACACACCCTTTAAACTACTTTCATTTGCAAAGAAATGTACGATAAATTAAAATAAGTTTGTTGTAAAATGATGAAAACAGAGTATATAAATCTTTATGATGTTTGAGAAATTGTCAACAGTTGCTACTTTCCAAAACTATCCGATAAAAAATGGAAATGATGATAGAACATACATTTCTTTCGAAGGAAGAAGCCCCGTTAAAAAGGTCACAGCGAGAAAAAGAAATTAATTTTTTCAAAATTTCAAATTGTTTGGAAGTATTTGTATTCAAAACAAGCATTTGTGGAGGAAAATAATAATTCGCACTGTTTTGGTAACTGAAAATACTGAATCAAGCTTATATATTAAATATCAATCTTATAGATGATCTGACATAACATACGGATTATTTTAAGAGACTAAACAAATTCTATATACAAGGGCTTCTATTGAATATGCTAGATGTAACTACGTCATATATATTTTTATCAAGTAAAATATAAGAAATAGCCATTCTCTTTAAATATATGGCAATTCTTGATAAGAAATAAGCTGTTTATTAAAAATGGTAGCAGTGCCACATGTTTCATTTTGTTCGATTTAATTGATTTGATTTTTTTTAATTTGTTCACTGAAAATAACCTTTTTAATTGAGAAAATTGTTCATTAAATTTCATTAAATGTAACATTTTTAAGTAAATTTCCCACCTTCATTTCTTCTTGAAATTTATATCAAGAAGTGACTGAAGATCCATTTCTCCTTCAAATTTCGAACGTATTTTGCATAAAAAGTGATTTGCCAAATCCCATTCCATTATCGCTCGCGGAGGATTAAGAGCGTCTTTTTTGTTGAAGAAAGCAATTGGAACTCCATAAGAGAGAGGAACGGAAAAACTCTTTGTAAACAAATTGGGGGGAAAATCACCTCTCGCTGTGTATTACTTTCGCTGAAAGGACGCATTAATTTTGTGGCATTTAAAAAATCATTACGCAGTGTGTAGGTGGGACAAGAAGTCAGGAGTGTTGTTCTTATCCCTTGATGGTGGCTTAAAAATAACAGACCTCCTTCAAACCTCGCGTTGCACCTAAATTCCAGGTTAAGAAACTCAGTCTAAAATATGACATGTCTCCAACCGATTCATAGAATTCTAATGCTTAGCTTGTCTCATACGTTTCAAAATTATGCAAATGTAAAGACAGTTTTTTTTATTTGTTTTTAGTTACATTAAAAATACATACCTTTATCATTAACAGTTTCATCAACATTCAGTTATTATTATTTTTTAAAAATTTCAGAAATTTTCATAAATAAAGTTAATAAATATAGCGAAAGGGACTGATTTATAATAATTAAATAATTTTCTAATATGAATAAAAATATACGTTATTCATCCCGTTTTTCATAGAATAAAAAGAATAACCTTAAAAATTGAGATTTCAGGTGTATGAAATGCACGCTTCTTTCAAGAGAATTGTATTGTATCAAAATAAAACCTGCTAATATTAAATCGTTATGAGATATTTAATAATTTTTTTTTCTCGGAACATCTTTTTAAATAACTTTTGCTCTATAGTAAGAGGTTTATTCCAAAAAGAACCTCAACACGCCACATAGTAAATGCATAAAACCAAAATATTCTAATAAGGCGACTTTTTAATTTTCTGAAAAAAAAAAAAAAAAACAAACACATCCGTCAAAATGAAATTTTTTAATGATTTTGGAGCTTCATTAGACCATGACAGAAAAAAAAAGATTTAAAAGTGTTTCCGATTTCTTAAACCTACTTTTTTTTCTATCATGCTAAAATACATTTTCTGTGAGATGAGATGAGAGACATACTTAAAAAGGAGTTTAACAGAAAATGTCAGTTATCTTACAACGAAGCGAGAGATAAAAAGAAGAGTTATTGAACAAGAAAATCACGTAGTCTGACCCCTTTAACATACGTTAGATAAGGGTTAGCTTAGTTTTTATTATCGTCGCACTAGAAGCAGCACATGGGCTATTGGCGACGGACCTCGTAATTTTGAATCTCGGTCAAGTGAGTAGGACGAGAACTGAGCTGGCACCCCTCTCCTAACTTCCGCACCATGCCAATGGGAGGACATTGCGTCCCGATAGATTTAACGTGCATCGGACTCAGCTACACGGCGGGTCTTAAGTGGCATTAAGGCTGTAACATATGAATTGACGCAAACCTAAACTCACTAAATCTTGAGTTACTAAATCATGGGTTAGGTAAATCGTAAGTTACAGATTTAATCTAAATTAAGCGATAATATAAGTTCCCCGAAACTAAATACATTTTCTGTGAAACGAACATTTGCGTTAAATTGCTCAGTAAATATATCGATGTCTCTAGAAATGACCATTTCTTAGTAGAGAGATGTTACACATAATCATTCCTACTGAATAAATTCCAGAAAAAATAAGTTTATACATTAACATAATATTCACAGGTATAACTTTGGTGCTATTAACATAATTTAAAATCTGAGAATAAATAGCATACAAATAAAATTTGTCGCATGTTCAGTGCTGGGAAATTTCGAGATATATTATTTCTCTTGCAAACCATCTATTCATTTTTCTCTCATTCAGACAGTTAAAAAAAAAATAAATAAAAAAAAAAAACATCATGTGTTCAATTGTGAAGTTTGAGAAACTGAAATTTTTCCAATCCACATTATTACTTGTTACTGTCAAATACATTATTACATCAAATAATGTAAGTGGAAAATAGATTATATTGTTTTTTTTAAATAATGCTTACATTAAATATTAATTAAAATCTTTTAGTTTTATTAATTATTAATATGATACATATAATTTCCATGCTTTGAAATGTTTGCATTTCAGTTGCGTGCTTACGACTAGTAATTTAATATATTAAAAGACATAGGAAATTCAGAATTATAAATCATTTCAAACATCGATGTATCTCAAGCATTCACAGTACTTTCAAGGTGTCATACACTTGTTGCATGAAACCAATGTAAAAAATAATCAAAACATTTTTAATGAATCACGTTTAGACTTCTAAATTTTGTAATTCGGTGATTCTTTCTGGAGACGAATATCGTCCATGAAAATTTGAAATGCCTCCTAGTAAAAAATATGCAGTCTTTGAAACTAAAATTATCAAATTCCAATGAAAATAATTCTTAACATATTCGTTAAATGTTTAAGTTCACTGAATTTGTAGCTCATAAAAAGAATATAAATTAGATTAAAGCGTTTTTTTTCCCTATATTTATTCGGTTTTGCGAAATTATATTGATGTTTTTTCTTAAGAAACCATAAGAAAATAACTTATATTCTCTGTTAATTTTCATATTTGTATTCCACCAGCATCTGGACTAATACTGTTTTTAACTGGAACATTATTTGATTTGCTAGCGTTAGATTTCATCAAATGATTTTACTTTCAATCTAACTCTCGATGATTATTAATTTATCTCTTTTACATATAATAATAATATATTTTCATTTGTTACGATAAATCAAACTCAGTGCAAGCTAAATTTAAATTTAAATTCTACTTTTACTTTTGGTTAATAATAATGAAAGAAGAACTATTCCAATCAACCACACTTAGGGAAGCTTATGGAAATCGTCAACTCCAATTCAAAACACAAGTAATAAATTTATACTGATGCTGGTCAAACAGAAAAAATGAAATTATTATGATAAAAAATAAGTAAGACAGGAATTTATTTTAAATGATGTTAAACAGAAGCAAATAATTTTATATCATGAGTGGCAAAACGGAAGTGAAAATTTTGTTGAATTGGCAACGTGGAACTGAAAAACTTTATGCTACGAGTGGGAGAACGGATTTCAATAATTTTATGACATGTGTGGCAATAGGGAAGTGAAAAATTAATTGAAGAGACAAACGGAAATAAAGAACTTCATGCAATGAGTTGCAAATAGAAGTGTAAACTTTATTTTATATGAGTGGCTTACCGGCATTCAACTATATGTATTATTTTCGTTTTATATTTGCTTGTGAAATACTACTTTCTGTTGAAAAACAACATCTTTAAATACCGCTCGAAACCTTCTGTAACAGTAAATAGACTATCCTCTCTGGGAAATATTGCTGACCATCTACCGTAAGTCAAAACTAACAACAACGTGAGAAAAAGCACTTAAAATGTGACCTGACAGGATTCTCCTATCTGGCTCATTCGACAAAGCTGTAGCACATTTGACAAGTTCTCTGGACACCTCAGCTCTAATCTGCTCAAAACACCCAAGATCATCCGACCTGCACCCTAAGAAGTGACAACAACTACCTTTTATGTTTATTTGATATGTTTCTCCTTAGGTATATCGGTATAAATAATAATTTCAGTTTCGTATTACAATTGATAAATTAAGTATTCTCTCTCTCTCTCTCTCTCTCTCGATAAGTCTCAATATTTTCAAAACTAAATTTAAATTCTTCTTACACAATCAGTTTTGGTAATATAAGATTATCATCATTTTTCGTGAAAAATATTTTGTGTACTCCCAACGGCATTAAGTTCTACAATTGCCTCCAAAGAGGATAAAGGAATATCCTTTAATATTGGAAAATTTCCATTTTCTTTCTAATCATTCATCTTTATTCTGTTAATAAATGCATTTGCATTCCCATTTAAAAACTGATTTTCTAGTCCTAATTTTATGACTAGACCAATGTTAAGTAATATTTTCCTTCTAAAAAATTATTAATATCGGGAAATAGGTTAAATGACGCCGACCAGGGTCGCTAATGTCCACTTAGGAGTTAATTTTGAAAATGATTATGTAACTCAATTCCCGATAGGATCTCTTACTGACAATTATTTCTGTCAACCGCCATTTTTAGGGATGTCGAAATATTAAAAAAAAATACATGCATAGAAATTTGTTGACCCGAATGTGATTATGTTAAACACATTTTATCAAAATGCAGTACATTTTTTTTTTTTATTAAAGTTTTCTGTAAAATTACAAGATTAATTTATTTGGTGAAATTCCTGTCACTCTACAGTGATGAAAAATATAATTTGA
>BMAW01059977.1:0-14246 GCA_019974015.1 Nephila pilipes | reverse complement strand
AGTGTGTAATTCATGAGACTTCATTCTGTAATGTATACATATTTAATAGCGTGTTACACACACACACACGCACACGCACACACACACACACACATATATATATATATATATATATTAAAAGGTAGTACTTATATTTAATAAAATAAACAGAAACATCTCAGAAATTCATAATATTTCAAAGAACTCCAATGCCTTCAATGGCGTGGTGTGGAAATTTGTAACAATCGAAAATTGGTTTATGCACTTTATATTTCATCACTACTGCATGACAACCCTTTTGGAAACTTACAAGCAATAAATTTTAGTAATGTTTTAAAGTAGGATTTCAGTTTCACAGACAATTATACCGCATTGTATTTGTATTTTTTTTTTTCATTTCACTAAAGCTTGTTTAATAGCATTGATAATCTTTCTAGAACTAATTGAATCAGGCCGAGCACAATTTAAGAAGAAACTCTTCCGCTCTGTTTGAAAGTTTTATGTAAAATAGGATAGTGCTGCAGGTATTGAATCATGCATTGGATACAGTATTCAGTCATATTAAAAAGTGGTTTTATGTAGTTCCATGATGTTGCAATAGTTCACAAATAACGTCGTTTAACGTGATCAATAGGTAACGTGTTTATAACGATAACAATTATTTTTTTCGAATGTAAAAAGGTCACATCAATAAAACTGCATAAAAAAAAACTTAATTTGGCGACAAAGCGGTAAAAAACTGGAAAGATATTTGTATTCTGGACGTAGCTGTATAAGGACACGAGGGCGGTTCACACGCTATATCCGTAGCATACGAAAGAGTTTCAGGGTCCAATGATGCAATCAAATGATCAAATTTAATTTGTTCGACCTTAATGCAAGCTGACCTAAAACTAGCTTCAAGCTGCATTAAAAAATAACTTTACATAACGAGGCAAAAAACTGGGAACCTTAACAGTAACTCTGCCACAACCGTTATTTGAACCCACAAATCCTTCACTTTTAGTATCTGTACCCTCTTCAAGCGACATCTCACTCTGAGCGAGAGTGAGAATGAGTGAGAGATCGTGAAGTTTATTGGAGCAAGAAGAGTGAGTGACAATGTAAAGGCCACTACCGCAAGAGCCGGATGTGGCTAAATCGACATCTCAAAGCGACTATAAGCTACAAAAATTAAAAATTTTACTGACCAATTTCCTGCCTCAGAGGTTCGAACCATAGATAGAGACGTTACCAATTCACAGATCTCAGGGAGTTTCCTCCGGTCAGCAAATCTTCCCAGCTTGCTTCAAAATTTGACGGCAAGTTCCTCAGCATCCAATTAGCCTTTCCAGGAGTCGTCAACTCTTGTTCCTTCAACGGGTCACCAGCTTATGGGAAAGGGGAGTGTCAATTCCCCATAATTTCCTATCAGGTGTGCAATAGACAAACAACTGTGAGAGGCAAACAGATACGAGATGCAAATAACTATTTTTTTTATTTCAAACTTAATAATTATAACTTTAAAACTTAACATTCCCAACTTTAAATAGAGGTTAAAACTCGACCTTCACAGGTCCGAAATCTGCGAAGAAAGTGCTTGGAGAGAAGATCTTACTCTACTTTTCTTCAAATCTGCTTACAGCTGCGCAGTCAAAAATGACGTAGGAAGCAGCCACATTGATACGGTAAAAACATACGATTTCTGCTCTTATATATTTAAAAATCTTATGTACGTAAGCAATAAATTTTAAAGTATTCATCGGAATTGAAATAAATAACTTACGATGTAATATTTTAACTATGTGTAAGAAAATATGATGATTAATTTTTCGTTGATTAATACTAATTACATTTTAATTTTCGTATCATTTAATTATTAATATTTAATTCAATAAAAATCGTTATTTAACGAAAACAAGTAATTTTAAAGGACAGCAATTCATGTTTTAACAATTTTTTTTATATGAATTCAACATATTCGTAAAAAAAATTACTCTAACCGTACTATCAAACGAGTAAGTAATGCACTTTTGGCTTGTATGTAAAGATGATATCTTCTCTGTTCGAAGTACATTATTGTGTGGTTATAAGATTATAGATGCGTTTTCTTTTAAGTTGTTAAGTAAAAATAATTTATTCTTGAATTTGTCTGAAATTTATTTTAGGAAATTTTTTTGATATTTATCGCTTTATTGAAAAATTATATTTAAATTATTTTTATTATTAGTTATAATTATGGAAACTGCGTAAATGTTTTTTTTTTTCTAAAAAAATAATAAGCATATAGTAAAAATAATATAATACATCTAAACAGCAAAATATCCAGATATTAAGAAATTGTATGGCAGTGGATTTTAAAAAGTCTGGTAGAATAATGCATTCATTTTAGGGTTTTCTAAAATGACAAAAATAAAGTAATAATTCTTACTTAATGAATAAAAGATAAAAAAAAAGCACAATGAATTGCAATATCTTTGTGTTAAAAGCAGTTTCTGTTCAATTGTAAAAACAATAATAATTTCCAAACCATACATTTTGCGAGAAAATTAGATGATATTTATCGTTATTGCCGATGGCCTAAATCAATTTTTCTCTACATCAGAAAATTTATAATGTAATGCTTCGAATAAGATTACTGTAAGATAATTATTGTTAGTTTCATGTAATATAATCAAAACTCATTGGTAACAAAAAGAAAAAATCTTAAATTTATTTTACCTATCCATATAAAACGCATTTGGAAAAGAATTGTTTGTAGAATTTCTAACTTAATATTTTTTCACATATTAACAGCATATTTCCAATAAACTTAGTTGTTATTATTTCATAATTTAAGTGTTTATTATACTAAACAATACGAACTACTTTTAATCGAAATACATTATTTCATTTAACTAAACGTTGTTGGAAAAAGATGCATACAGGAAGAAAAAAATAAACTTGAGCTGTTACAATATAAAAAATAAACTTGTTGAATACTAAACAAGATTGTTAGACATTAAAGAAAGAAGAGTGAGCTTTCGGAAAAGCTAAATATATGTGAGTGTAAGTTAACCCGTTCACTCCCATCGTATGAAATGCAATACTCTCGCGTTTTTGCCTCCTGTGCCCAGCGTTTTACATCAGATACGTTCCGAGAATTTCTGCTGCAAATCAACGTATAAATAGAGATACGCTTGATTAGAACGCTTTATTTGATTTTTTTTAATGTTACTATATTGCGTTACAATACTGTGAAATCTATATAGTTAGGTTATTAGGTTATTTAATCATGGTGACATAGTCTTGGATTTCACATCTGATTATCAAGTGGTGTGTAGGGGGGTGGGGGAATTGTTAATAACACGTGTTGGGGCGCGCCTCTTTAAATGTAATGACATGATTTAAAGGGTGCACTTGTTTTCAATTTCCTTTTTCCTTTCTTGCTTGCTTCTTAAAAGTTCGTATGAGAATTTATGGATGTTTATGGGGGTTAGGGGTTTTGGTAGCAAATACCCTCAACTGTTCGTCTCTTTCAGTAGGTTTTCATTTGTAGCGACCGTCATGACGAAAAGAAAGTATTTATCTGAAAATGAGTTTTACGAAATAATGAAGGAATCTGACAGCGATATTAGCGAAAATAATTCAAATCTGTACATAGCCATTAAAAAAAAAAGAAGGAAGAAGAAGATGTGGCATTTGCTCAAAATCTTCCATGAAGCGTCAAAAGTTGACATAATATATGTATCAATCATGTGACAATGGACTATTCATCGAAGATTTTTTTCCATTTAAATACCATACAGCAAAATAATATTCGTTTTTTATCTCTTAATATTCCATTTAATGGTACATCATTACACCATGAAATTTATGTAACAAACGTAAATATATTTTGTATTTTCTGAAGAGATATAATTTTATGTATAAAACTTACAACTTTTGAATAAATTATTTTTTCCTTTCGTATGTATTAAGTTTAATGCATTTTAAATAATATATGTCAAAACCAAAATATTCTATTGAGACGTAAATTTTAGAGGAATATTTTTTGCGAATAAGGTTTAATATCTGAAATCGTCTGGGCACAAAGTGACACTCCACGATAAGGAGCCACAGGCCCAGACGAGCACTTCTTATTTCTTTCTTCGGTAGTGAAAGGGTTAAAGGAAAAATAGTTCAAGAAAAAAAAACTTGTCATAAATTGTTTTTTAAAAATTAAACTTATTGAATATTTTACATTAAATAAGATTGTATTGGTCATCAAAGAATATATTTCTATTCGTTAGATAAAAAAAAAAGGTGTTACATTCATTTCCAATTCATAGAAAAGTTTTTTGCTAACTGTATATTTATAAGAATTTTCAAAGAATGTTAAGATGTATAATAACAATGATTACATAAGAAGGTAAAATTCCAGAAAGAGTGTTTTAAAAAGCGTGTCTTTTCAATTATAACAAGAATAATCATTTCCTTACGATACAATATACGGATACAAAAGTTTTAAATTTCTAATAAATTTAATTTTATCAAGTAAAAATAATTTTATGACCATTGCAAGTACTTATATTCATGGAAAAATGAAAAAAGCGCGTAAAACAGAATATGAAAAAAAATCCTATTATTCAGGTTAAAATATATTCATTCTGTTCATTCAAACGAAAAAAAAATATTAAAAATTTATATCCAATTCAACAACTTTGACCGGAAAAAGTAAGAACTGCCAAGTCATTTATTTAAAATTGCATTTCTTCTAATGCGTGTAAACAAACAACTTTTAATTTATCTTGATTAAAAGTACAACAAATTAACAAAGTTAAACAAATCAACTCATCAGTAGGAGGGGGGGGAATTCAAATTAGAAACGCAAGAGAAAAAAAACTAAGAAAGGGAAACAACTCAACTCATTACAAGGAGGGAAGCAACTCAACTCATTACAAGGAGGGAAGCAACTCAACTCAACTCGACCACCTCGTGCAGACTTCTGCAGCCTGTGCAGACTTTTATTGCAGAATCGGCTTTTTCTATCTACTATTATATAAAATAAAAATACTAAATCAACGCAATTTTTACAGCATTTTTCGTCTTAACGAACTATTTACTGAATGTGTAAACTCTTCAGCTGAAAAAAGATGCCTAACTACTATTTAAAACTCTTTAAGCATTTCATACATCTATTGATTTCTGTTTATGTAAGACTTAAAGTAATACCTCAATCCATAGATAAATTATACATTTTAAATTCTATTCTTCAGATTTCTGTTTGAAAGTTTAATTTAGGATAAATATATGGCATCATATTTGTATTTAAGTTAATTACTGGTAAAAGCATGTAAGCATTACTGGTCTTCAAACATGTAAGCTAAAAATTGAACGATAGTAGATCGAAAAGTATTCCGCTACAGCAATTTAAGGATTGACGAATTCTGTTGTCACTTCGCTGACTTTTTTTTTTTTTTTTGAAATTTTTTTGCTGCAAAAAATGTTATAAAAGGATTCAAATATGCTTGTTTACATTTTTCTATTCTAATATTCCGAATTAAAATTATCATTTATTCAAAAAAAAAAATACATCGACTGTCAAGTACCATCGTAGACATGAGCACATACCAGTTTCAAATATTTAGAGAAAGACAACCGTGAATTACGGTTAGTTACATAGAGAAACCATGGTACGAGAAGTCCCCCCCCCCCCCATCCGGAATGAATTTTACATGACTGGGTCAACAAATGGCGAAAGGAATTCCGGATAGAATTTATATGGGACAGTTAGTGGAAAACCACTTTCTGACTGCAAAAGCAAAAGCCCTTTTCTCATCTTTTGTCGTGTTCTGATGGCTGCAGGGACATAAATACCATCAAAACATGAGCGCACACAGAATACTCGTAGTTTCAATAATTCGCTCATGTAGAAATAAATTATTACAATATGTCAAATCATGGCAATGATAGAAGTGGCACATGCTTCACGGAGACATGTCATACTATTTATGTAAATATATTAGTGCATGTATCATATCTATGAATTTTTAAATTTCTCCATGTGCAGAAAATAAAGCTCAAAATTTTGCGTTTTGAGGTATATACAAAGGGTTTTGAAAGTTTAAAGAGCTTGCATGGTAAAAGTATACTTTGATAGAAATTAAACATATGTAAGAATAATTTGTCCTGAAGTAATTATTAACACATTCGTAAAACTTATTTTTGAAATAAAATAATCTGTAAAATATTTATCATGCTTTATATAATTTTAAAAAAAAAAGATTTTTATGACTGTTTGCAAAAGTATTTTTTGTAACACATATTTTATGAGTTTTTTATAAATAAAAAAAGGAATTTGTAAGAAAATTTACCATTTCTATGAGACAAATTCCTTTGGTATGTATCTCAAGAAAATGATGTAGTTATCATAGCTACGTCATATACCAGTGAAGAGTATTCGCGGATTTATTGTTAAATTGTGTTATGCAATAATAATAATAACGTATTTTAAATGTTTTGGTAGAGAAAGAAGAAAGAAGAACAT
This sequence comes from Nephila pilipes, assembly GCA_019974015.1. Classification (NCBI taxonomy): domain Eukaryota; kingdom Metazoa; phylum Arthropoda; class Arachnida; order Araneae; family Nephilidae; genus Nephila; species Nephila pilipes. Next base: position 7,780 of record BMAW01059977.1, on the reverse strand, counting down.
ATTAAAGAGAAAAGTGTACTCTAATAATTATCCAAAATTTTGGGTCCTGAAAAAAAAAAATTCCTTATAAAATTTAAAAGAGAAATAGAATGAAATAGAAAACAAAATATAATGAATGCTTACCTTATACAATTGCAAAACCGTTCCTGTAGATGTGCCCATATTAATTTTTTAAATTGGGATCTATAAGGTTCAGGAAGCAAAACAAATGTTGTAAATAATTCCTCCAAGAAATACTGTTTCCACACTTACGTTAACTGAATATGCTTATTAATATGTTACAACAATAGAGTTACAGTCCCCGAATATAAAGGAAACAAAGGTTGAAGAGAAGTATGCTTAGTGTTATAATGCATCAAAATAACGTGATCCAAAGAAATTCTTGAAAAAAAAAATTTAAATGCTTCAAAAATAACAACTTAATCAAATTAAACAAATATTTCCTGTCGAAACTCAATTCTGTGCTCACAAAATATGTTGTCATTCCCTCATAAATCTGAAAGGAAGGAGATGTTTTAAATTGTGGTGAAACTTACTAGGATTTCTTTTTGCGACATTTAAGAGAAGTTTCATATTTCCTTTCAGCGTTTGAAGATGAGGATACCTTTTTTTTTTTTTCGATATCGAAAAAAATCTCCATTTTTCAAAACGCACAAAATTCATTATAAAAAACGTTTCTGTTTTAACTTTAAAGTTATTTTTAAACGAATTTCTGAGAATTTTTATTACTTCTTACATATTGATTAAATTTACACATTCAAAAACTGATAAAATTGTTCCTCTCTGATAATAAACCAATAATTTAAAATAACTGAGTAACTTAACTATTCAAACATATTACACTTGTATTCCAGTAGTTCACAGAAGAGATTTAAAAATTCGTATTTATATTAAACATGAACAGATAGGAGTTTAATAGAACGAAGCTGTTTTAAAGTAAAGATATTTCAAATAATTGCTTAAAGTAAAACTAATTAAAAGCAAAATCCTTGTTATTAATCAAGAAAGAGTCATATACTAAGTTGAAGAAAATAAGCTTATTAGGGAACAATTAACAACAAAAAATTCTTTTAATTTCTTTATACTCAAAATAAGTTTCGGAAGAAAGTTATTTGAAAAAAAAAAAACCACAGACCCACTTCTCATTCTTTTTACATACAGATAGAATAAATATTTTTTTCTCTGAATATAAAACCAGGAATCAAAGACACATTTCTCAACCAATGAATAAGTAGGAAAAAGTATTTTCATAATTAATTCTGCAAAATTTTGAGAATTTGAATATCTTGCAAAACTTATCTCCTAATCTTTCATACAGAAATCAGCATATAAATTGAAGAAAAAATACGTTGAATTCAAACATTTAAAACTCCGGTATTTTGTTAGTATGCAGTATTATTTTTTACTATCTTTATATTAGCCATTTTCGCTTATTATTATATAATTGAATTACATTATATTAGTTTTTTAATTGATTGCAATGAATATTGACATAAATACTTTAGTGTTATCGGTTATTAGATAGAGTGATTTGTTTCCCAATTTGCTTATGTATGTCTCGAAAATTTAATTGCACAATAAATTATTTTAAAATTGTACTTTAAGTAAGAGGTGTTTTTTATTACAAGTTATCCATTATATGGAATTGTCATTAAAAATCCAAATTTCATAAATTATTTCAAACATTTATGCATCTCAAATATTCAGAACACTACTAAGAAGTCAAACATTTAAAGCATAATGCGCATCTTTGCATAGTACAAATGAAAAAAAAATTAATGAGCGCATTATTTTAGAAAATCAATTTTAAACTCCTAAATTTATAATACGGTGATTTATGTGGAAAAAATTTCTTGAAAAAATTGATTAAAAAATTGATGGGGTCAAACGAAACTCGAAAATGTCGAAAAAAATTCTGAGAAATTCAAAAAATACAGTTATTAAATTTGATTTAAATTGAAATATACTCATTGTCAAAAGAAATTACGCTAACAAAGAAATATTTGCCATAATAAAACGAAATTTCATATATTTAAGTACAACGTTTATGTAAATAAGTAATTACAAAATTAAAGCAAAATGTATAATATATTGTTGAAAAAATTATAAATGATTGGAGGTTGAAAAATGAGGGGCATGTAAAATATGGTTTAAATAAACGATGACAACTTATTACAAATATTATAAAAATTTATTAAAATATTTAAACATGGGGTTGAACCCGCAACACAAGGAACATTTAAAACCTTGCAACAATCCCCGAGCGATGAATTCGTTTTTGCTCTTATGTCACGCATTTGGCGTAGAAGAACCCTTGGCATAGCTGAATATTCGCCAAAAGGGAATCTCTAGCACTAACATCCTGCCGGGCCTTGAAATATCATATCAAAACAACAAAAGGCTGACATGAATATGAAATACAAACTAATTACATAACAAATATGAGAAATAATACACAATCAGTAATCCAAAGCAATAAAAATAAGATTTAAATTTGGCAATAGAAATATTGCAACTTTCTTAACACATAATGTTTAAAAAAGCAATTTTTGAAATGGGTCCTTTCACAACATTACCATTTGGCAATTTTAACTGAACAACTCGAATTTCACCATCAATACCTCTGTATGTCTGAACAATTTTTCCCATAATCCCATGAGCTATCAGAATATTATCCTAATTTAGCAATAAAACACTTTAAATCTTTACATTTGATTCATCAAATTGCCATTTACTACGTGATTGTAAATTGTTAAGATAATGCTTTATACACGCTTTCTAATATTTGGTACAATTTGAGTAATTTTTCTATATTTATCAAGAGTATAAGTATTTACAGAACATCAATTTAATTCAACAATTGCACTTTGAGCTCTTCCGTGGAAAGAAAGTAAACACATGTTAAGATTTCAAAGTTTTCATTTTCAGATGAAAGGGGGATGAGAGGTCACGCCAATTCCTTCAGTTTGAACAAACAAGCTCTGTTTATTTATTTTGCAATCCAAGGTGAATGAAGCTCCACGCCCTCTGGTGACATTACACAATGCACAATCTCACTGTATTTCTTGTCATTTATATATCTACCTGACACGTACATTCATGCCAAGTTTCGTAACAATACCACTCTTACATCTTAATGCACAAATTTTTTATGGCAATTTTCCATTTGATAAATTGGAATAAATTGCATAATTTATTCACTTACATTAATGAAATTCTTTTGATGTTGTTTGTTTCAGAAAACTTAAAATACATAGAATATTTATTTTATTTATTTATATATTTACTAGTAACATATGCAAAATAATCCAATTTCTAACAAAATATTACTTAATTTGATTAACTTAAAAATATTAGATTTTTTCTTCAAACGAAATTTTCTTCATATCTAATAAATCTTTGCAAATGGAAATTGTTCTTTTACAGGTTAAAACAACACAATTAATTTTATAATTTTTAGTACAAGTATGATACTACAAATCCAAAGTAAACACCTTTTAATATACATTTTTTTTTAGTTTTTAAATCTGATAAAAACTTAAGAGTATGATGAGGAATAAATTTTAATCCCATGAACACGACTAGAAAAGTAAACCAGAAATTATTTCTTTTGTTTAAAGAAATAAATTTATTCCGATGATAAACAAAAAAATAAATAAAATTATTCGGTCAAAAATTAGGAAGAAAGAAATTTATTCATATAATGGAAAACGTAACGTAAGAACTTTTTGCCGTAAACAGCAAAACAGAAATTCAAAGTACGAGAATACCTATTTTAGAGATGTTTCCATTCACATCGAATATCAATCTTAAAATTTAATATAAAAAAATAATAATATTTCTGGAAATTAATTGATGTTATGTGATGGAAGGATCTATTATTTGCGAAATGTACAAGATGCATCAATACATTATTTTTTTTTATTTTTTCGAAGCAAAAGTAAATTTCATGTACAGAAAAAATTAAATATAATTAATATTCAACCCAATGAAAATGTTCTGAGTCTTCAGAAAGATGTTTATGAATGATGAAAATGGCTTCTCTTCAGCAAAAGTAAATTAGTGGAGTTAGGTTCCGTGCAAACAGTTACTTTCTTTCGCGAGATGCATCATTATTTTTTTAAATCACATTAACAGAAACAGATCTTGAAACGTACTACTTAGTTTACGATTCCCTATAGTCGCTAATAGCCTTCGCTTTGCTTCTAGTGCGAAGTTAATAAAAATAAACCAGACCAAACGAATGTCTAAAATGGAGAAAGATTTCATTGCACGTGCTTCAAGTTCTGTTATTTCCCCTCACGTTTTATAAAGAGGAAGCATTATGTTATATTTAGTTCTCTGAATGAGGTTCTCGACTTTGTAGCTTGCACCTAAAAAAAAACTACGATAGCATCGAACATAAATATTAAATATATGTTTTAAAAAGTAACAGCAGATTCTTGAATGAATTGATGAAGAATGGCGGTTACATGTTTTGTCATATGGTAATAATGCTTCTCCATTTTTCTATTTTTTTCTTTTTGTGGCAAAAGTATATTTCGAACTCAGAAAGGGCAAAATTGAATTTATTTCATTCTATCCATTTCTTTTTATCCATTTTCATAAAGGTTGCGTTAATAGAATATTTGTATCAAAATTACGGTTTGTGACGAAATATATTTCCGGAAAATTTAGTTAAGAAACGAACATACAGAAGAAAGAAAGTTTATTAATATTTACAAGTACGGAAGTAAGTTATTTCGAATAATTATAAAATGCGACAAATATTCTAATGGAAAATAGCATGAATGAGTGTTGAGCCAATTGATTTTGTTTGAAAATGACTTCTCCATCCAGTTCACGTCCCACTCCTGATATAAACTACATAATCTTGGGTAACGAAATGTTAATTTTGAGTCACAAACGTGTATTTGAGGTATGCTTCGTATTTATTTATTTTTATCCTGACTTCAGGATGATCTGTCGTATAATGCCTCAATTAAAATCCTTAATCAAGTGGAGAGGATCTCTTCTAATGTGCAATATGTCTTCTTTGACTCTCGTCTCACAAAACATGCGATGCAATACCAAGTGGAATTGTATGTACTTTTGCTTTGTGTTGCTGGTATTCTAAATATTGTTTTCGAATGTCTAAGTTATTTGATAACTGACGAGTACTATGTATTTACACAAAAATAATTCTCTGTTCTTAGATTCAATTAAAATATTTAACAATAATTACATATTACTTATTCATGGTCAGCGATCTTCGACTCGACCTTCAATTAAAAAAGGATTCTCTTGGTCTCATTTTCCCTTTTCACTCACTTAACTATTTGCTAAATCGATGCCAACGCTCTTTCTCTCCATTGATACTTCCCCCACCTACTCAAAGTACAAATTCCCGTTTTCATATTCCTATGCACAGGAAAGATATTTGAAATTTCAGACTTCTCCTAATGACAGGCCGGACCTCTCAACCTCGTTACTTAACTGAATGTGTGCTTTTTCTCAAATAAAGGAAATGTTTTTATTCAAAAGCACTAAAACTTTAAATATTCCAAACAAATATATATATGCTGTTTTCTTAAAACCAAATTTTGATAAGAAATTATTATATAAGTTGTTTTTCCTAGGAGCAATATTGAAATTATAGCTATTCTTGAAACCTTCAAGGAATACATTCATAAAATTGATGCATTCGGGAGCCTTTTGAAAATACAAATGGCTTTTTTTTTATCAGCATCATTCCAATCGTTTGGCGTTGACGGATTGTTTATGTTCCCATATTAAATCTCCTTGCTCTCGGTTACATTTGATTTTTTTTTTAAGATTGAACATAAAATGGGCTTTAGTAATTGGACTGTATTTTTTTTAATATTTTGTAAAATCTTTAGGATACAATTTAGCCTTTTGGTATTACTTACTTACTACTAAATATTATTACAATTTTTTAATAAGTGCTTCTTGTCTAATACTAATTTTATTCAAGTTGATGTAAAATTCTCTGCAATTTCAAATTTTAGAATTTATAGAGGAAATCATCATAAGTCTTTGCAGAGGATATATTGAGGACGAAGCCTGAGATGGAACTTCACTCTCCTAACTTCCATATCATGCTAAATTGAAGACTTGAAACCTCGACCAGATTCAACGTCCATTAGATCTTCTACAAGGTGGGTCTTAAGTGTCTTCAAGTTCCGAATCCGCGACTCGACGAAAACAATGCCCGTCGCGAGACCGCGACCATGACGCCTGTGTTACTGTGACCCCCACAATCACATAATTTCAGAATTTGAAACTCTGAATTGCACAAAGCAACTGAAAACCGAAAAGGAACAGTGCTTTACTAAGCAGGACTTTTTCTGATATTTAAAACGTGATACCCTCGCTTTCCTCCGTAGTTTCCGAGCCTTCGATATCAGATAATTAATTGATCAAAAAAATCTTCTGTCATGCAGATATATAAAGTATATTTTTTGTATTAAAGAATAATCCGAAATGAAAATTTTATTAGGAGTCTGAGTGGTAACTAAATCGCACTCAACGAAAGATTGTAACTGAAAGTTGTGCGAGGGCTAGCCGTTATTTCTTTAAACTACCGATGAATTATAAAAAAAAAGACAAGAGAAGAGAACAAGAGGAATTTGTTACCTAAAGTTGCAAGCAAACACGGTTTTTTTCAACAAAATCACCATGAAGTTCTTTGCATCGATAGACGAGTTTTTCTTCACCATCTTCAAAAAACTTTGCCGCAAGTGAAGCGAGATGTATTTGAATTTTCTTTCAAAGCTCCGTTCGTCTTCCAATTTTAAATGGAGTTTCGAAGTGAGCTGAAAGTCTTGAAAAAACAGCTGCATTAATATCAGTCCCCGGTTCTTTAAACTTAACTAGAAAGACATATTTTTAATCCCAAACCCCCTGCAGACTAAATCGTCTTGCAGTTCAAGGTTTGTTTGAACAGACTTGCATTCTTATCGCCCTTCTTCGTGAACAGTTGTATGACCGTCTTTAAAATGTCTACACCATTCAACCCAATATGATAGCTCTTAAAGTCTTCATTATTCGGCTTATTTTTCTAAAAATACCATCCGTATACTACACAATTCATACTCGGTGAGAGAATCGATTATACCGTCTATATAAGTCCACTGTAGGTCCCTATCTCTTACCATTTCCCTGAATGTTTAGCAGCTCAAAGGGGCGATGAAAAAATTAAACATCGTAATTATCACAATAACAACAATAACTACATGAATAAACACATGTAAACTAAGTCAGAGTTATATATCAGTCCTCAGAGGATCACTTAACTCGGGTATCAACATCGTGTGCACATCAATCTGGCAAATTTTCTTCCTTTCGGTATTCACGTTGATACGTTCACTCTCTCTCACCTCACGCCCTTTCCTATCCACTAAGCTTCAAATGCAGAAATAAATTCTTGTTTATCAGTGTGACGTAAATAAATAATCATTCTTAAATAATTAAGTTTTAGAGGCTAATATAATTTATTCATGTTCAACAGTATCGAATCAACTGAAGTACTCTATTATTACCGGAAGGAATTTTTGAATTATTTTTAAGTAGATTATTATATTATTCTTTGTTATTACACCCTCTATCCCAAAACTGTGATCCTAACTCGAATAGAATAGAGCGCCATCTCTGGGTTAGTCTCGGAACTTATTGATCCATGTGTTAAGTGTGTGTGTTCTTTGTGTACAATTAATGAATGTTCGGGGGAAATTTCATTACAATTGTTTTCCCAACTCGTTCGTCAGAGGAGAAGTTTGGA
>BMAW01059970.1:648608-660728 GCA_019974015.1 Nephila pilipes | reverse complement strand
AAAAAGAGTTTTCGTTGGAATGAAAACACATAATGAAATCGTTCTAACACCAAGCCGCGTGATTTGAATTTGCATGTCTGATTTTGGATAATAACGTTTTTTAAAAAGAAATTCATATACTTATATACTTCTTTTTTTTTTTTTTTTTTTTTTTTTTTTGATGACTGTAGTTTTGAAACTTAGATTACTACTATTCAGATACGAAGTAGTGGTACAAATCGACCCTAATGCAGATATACTTCATGAAGATTTCCTGCAGCAGAAATTTGAAATATAAATCAATATGAGCCTGTATTTAAATTTCGCCAAACATTTGAAGTCTAAAAACTACGCACTCCAAATTGCTTATATTTATGTATAAAATCGTACAAAATAAATCAGTCTGAAAGAGGAAAATCTAAAGAATTAACTGTTTTTTTTTATTGTGAATCAATACTATTCAAGTTTATTTAAGCACCGTAATGTTTTACCTCTATCATTATCAATTATTCAATGCAATTAAAGTTGGTAAAAATTGTAAACGTTATTAATAAAAATGGGACGATAGTTAAAATTATGGTTTTAAGGTAAATTTTCACCTTCGAATGCTACTGAAATATTATTAAAATAATCTTAACCATTGGAATTTTATTAAAAATTTTAAATACATTCCTAAAATAGAGAAATAATAAGAGATGAATAATATTCAATCACATCAAAATTAATTTTAAGCATATTTTTTTATCACAAAGAAAACGAAATGTTTGATGGAAGTGTTAGACGGTTCATAACTAATTTTTTTGAATCGGAGTCTAAATGAATACCATGGTTGATTTGGAGAACGGTTTAGTTTAGTTTTTATTAACGTCGCACTAGAAGCAACACGAGGGCTATTGGCGACGAACCTCGTAATTCTGAACCAAGGTCAAGTGACACCTGAGATGGCACCCCCCTCTCCTAACATCCACACCACGCCAACGGGAGGACTTTGGGCCCCGAATAGATTTAACGAGCATCAGCCCCGACTTCTCGGCGGGTCTTTGGCAGCCAAGGATCGAACCCGCGACTGAACGAAAACCGTCGGTCTCGAGTCAACGACCTTGACCACTAGGCTACTGCAGCCCATTTGGAGAATGGCACTGAATACTCTTAGGATATATTGCGTCGAGCACAAAGGAAATTGACTAATGGGATAATATTTTTCATATAAGTTATTTAATTTTGAAGCTAAAATCTTACTGAAAGTACATGAATAACCTGTTATCAGTGTATAATAATTACAATAATAACTTAACAAATATATGCTAATTACTATTTATTTGATACTAGAATTGTTACCAACTAGTTTCTGGCGAACTCTTCAAAAATCCTTGACTACTGAAGATTACAGTTCTATGTTTGATCAGCCAGATCTTTGCTTAGAGGCCTCTAATAACTATGCAGAAATATTCCCACCGGAAGGAAATTTTCTGTGTCATTTACCCCATATGGTTCGAAAGTTAGAACATTTGAGTTGCATTCATACGCTTACAGCTTTGATGGTACATTTGTTTTCAACAAAGTAATTAGGTGGGGATTTTATACAAAACTTCAGTGCGCATAGAGTGATACTTTATGTAACTCAAAAATTGTAATAACATATGTTTCAGAACAAATCACTAACTAATCTTTCAGCTCTTGGGGCATTGTCAATAGGCAGTGGATTTTCTTAAAAAGAGGAAACATTCAGCGTCATGAATATTCGCTCTATGTCCAAAGACAAATGTGCCTCTGGTGAAAAGGTAACTTCAGAAGTTAGAAAAGTTATTCTCAAGAGGAGATGTTGAATACGATTTTCGAAGGGGGCAATGGCTGAAATGATAGGTGATGTATTATTTCGACAAATACTATTACTTCTCAGTTATTGTTGATGGGGTTTGGTGTAAAAGGAAGTATGCACATGGAAACGATGCATCAAGTGTAGCATCGGTTTAACAGGTATGTTCCTCAAAAAAAAATTGTGTTTTGAACGAGATGTGCTTAATATGTAGTGCTATTGCAAATGGAAGAATGTAAAGCATAGATGCCATGCTGGAAATGCAACTTGTTTCTCAGGTCCCACAGGTATCAAGAGGCTTGGAAATTTTTAATATTCGATGATTGCAGCATTCTCTAAAAATACTTTAATGATAGGTCTTAGAAAGAAATAATCAGGAAATTATTGAGCATAGTTATCAAAAGAGTTAATAGTGAACTTAAATTCAAGTACAAAATAATTCAATTATTATTAGTTAGTTATTATTTAAATTTAGTGATATTCTTACGCTTCATGCTTGTTGCTAAATGATTTTATATCAGGTTCCAGTTTAGTTAACTTCAGTTTCAAATCTCCCTATTTAGTCTATTTCTTTTTTAGTAGCAAATTATATATAGCACTAAATCCGCATTCAGCTAAATATGAAGATGGATATGGTAACAAAATAGTTATCTTGCACATTTGGTTCCATTTGGAAATTTGATTACGATTTCCTCCCAAAGCCGTGTTATCACTCCTTTTGTATTAAATCAAATTTAATTGATTAATTTTTGTGAATTTCTGCGAGTTCTTGATGCTGCATATTTGAAATATCAGAGAACTTGACTAACATTAGTAGCATCATCCAAGTTGGGAAACCAATTATTTTTAAATCAGAAAATCTTACTTTTTAATCAGCCGATAAAATGTTTATTATAATCGACAATAACGCATATAGATGTATCAATCACTTTCCATTTTTTGAGCCAGTAAAATTTTTCAACATTTTTGTTGTAAATATATGCTACAACAAATTTTTTCCTTTAAATTTGTATATTTAATATTTTAGTTTTTCAAAGATATCGATTGAGTAACTCACAAATACCTTCCCATCAATTGTTAACAGATTTTTCATTTCAGGTTTGTTGCTTAAAAATCACTAATAATATCAATTAGTTCCATAAGTCCTTTCAAGCAGTTCCCTTTCGAAAACCATCTTACTTCAGTGTGAAGTACAAATATCATATGCTCTTCAATTTGGTTCTTCACAAAATAACTTGAAGGTACGTTCACATTTGTCACTAGCTTTAATAACATCGATATTCTTTATTATAATTGAATTTAGTACTTCTGTTAGAACAGACAAAATATTTTTAGTAGTTTTTTCTCTGTGAACAACCCAAATGCCAAAAGAAGCATTTTTGGATCCTCAATTTTCACTAATTTTAAGCAATCATTTACTCCCATCGTATTAGGAGCACCATCTGCAGTAAAAGATACTATATTTTTCACTTGTTTATTATTGGCATCTAAGTAATTTTTTAGCTTATTATTTTTATCTTTGGAGGTAGTGGCTCTTTCTAATTATTCTAATTATTTGCAAAACAATATTTCTTCAGCAAAGTCGCTTTTATCATTATATCATAGGCAAGTTATAAGTACTACCTCACTGTCTCTCAAAGCAGATTCATCCATTAGTGCCAAGGATTTTCTTGCTTTCAGCTTTTCAACAATTTGCATTTCAATACTCTCTCTCATTTTGCCTATTATTATGTTAACGGAATCGTTACTTAGTAGCCTAGCATTAACATCTTTGTCATCTTTTTCCAGAAATTTTTTAAGAAATGCTCATATTGATGTAGTTTGATTAAATTCTCTCCGATAGCATGATTTCCCCCAGCTCTTTAGTGATGAGTAATAAAATTTGATAATTTCCTTCAAAAGTACGGTTGATAGTTGCACTATGAGCAGTAAATATAGACTAATATTACAATTTTTTTCAAAATTATTCTTTGAGGGTTGAAAGTAATTCAAATCTGAATTAACATTAGCATTATGTTTTACCTTCAAATGTACCTAAAGTCGACCGCGTTTCATTGATTCATTGGTCAATCATTGTTGGCATAAAGGACAAAAAAAATGAACATTCGTCGTGGACAGCGGATGTGATACCAAATTTTAAATATTCCTCCGAATACTGACGATTTTTTTTTCTTGCTTTCACTTTCTACGGGCTAAAAGAAATAAGTATAAAATAAATTATTAACTTAAGAAACTATATAAACTCGAGTAAAGAAAGACTAAAAATATACATTTAAATATGTATGGAATATTTACCTCAACGCAAAAAAAAAAAATAAAAACACAACTTTTTTTTTGATACATTTTTCTGTAAAATGATGCTTCTAATTGTGAAATTAATAAAAAATTACCAATGAAATTTACATACTATTTTTTCACTTATATTTATACAATATATATTGTCCTCCAAAAGATAAGATACAACATGAATTTCAAAACTCACCATAATAAAGGGCAGTAACAATAAAATTCATTGGTTTTTAAGAATGATAATAAAGAACTTTAAAAAAAAAACTTAGGCAAAAACGATAGTTACCACTTTAATTTTATAGAAAAGAACAGGTATATAGAAAAATATATATGTAAATATCAAGCTTTTGTTATTTCGTGTGCAAGTCTTGTTGATTTTCAACTGTTGTTGGCAGTTTTATCGATAATAGTAGAGTCTAGCAATGAATAGGGGACATTTGTTAAGGTGGCGGGCAGTCGGATGAATGGAAATAGGGTTGTCACTGGTTGAAGCTGTTATACATCTTAATGTGTCTCGTAGTGTTGTCCAACGACTTTGTGATCAATATCAATCCGAAGATTCGGTATACAGAAGACATATTCTAGGCCGAGCACGAGCTACAACACCTGCAAACGATCGTTTTCCAGCTCTTTCGGCCCGAAGAAGAAGAACCATTACTATGCCACAGCTCGTTGCAGACCACTTTGTAACATCAGGGAGAACAATTTCCTCTACTGCTGTGTGAAGACACCTTCACAATACTGATCTCTATGCAAAACGATCAGTTGTGTGTGTCCCCATCAATGGATGATAAAGAAAAGTCCGCTTATGTTGGGCAAGAGAACTCGTTTCCTGGATCAAACAGCTATGGGCTTCTGCACTCTTCACAGACGAGTCCAGATTCACACTGGAGAAATATTCAGGAAGTCTGATGATCTGGAAGGAACAATGTACCAGATACCATCAATCCAATACCGTTAAAAGACACAGTTATAGAGGTGGTGGAATCATGATTTGGGCAGGGATTCACTCACTCGGTGGTCACACTGACATTCCTGTGTTCCAAGGAGGAACTGTGACTGATGAGAAATATAGAGTTGAGATCCTTGATCCATATGCCTGTCCACATAGTGGTGCAATTGGGAATCATTTCATTCTGATTTATGATAATGCACAACCTCACTAAGCTGAGGCTGTTGAGGACTATCTTGAGGATCATGGTTTGGAGAGAAGGGGGAATGGCCAGCTCAATCTCCAGACCTGAATCTGATACAACATCTTTGGGAATATCTAGTCTGACAGGTTGCTGCTATAAGTCTTCTTCCAAGGTTTTTATAAAACCTGGAATAAGGCTTAATCCATGGTCTGGGTCTTCTTTCCATTTCAGTATCCGACAACTTAACTGACAGCATGGAAAGTCGATGCCGCCATTGCATTTAAGTTAAGGATGGGCACATTCCTTATTAAAACCCTTTAAAGTAATGTTTCTGCGACATTTTAATCTCTTAAAACTATGACGTATTGTTTTCTCCAAAAGTGGACTTTTCCGTCAAGAGTGCTTTATTGTTGAAAATCATTTTTGTATTAAACATGTACATTTCTATGACGTATTCATTAAATTACTGTTTAATGCACATTTCCTCCAATTCTTTTTGCTTCTATATTCATTCATTTGCAAACTAGAATCAAAAAACAGTTGTACCTTACCTTTTGGAAGGCTGGCGTATATATATTCTTAAGACAACGAGACTTTCACAGAAATTTCATGGTCGCTTATACCATATTAATACCAACGGTGAATTTTGAGCGTTACTGGGAAACATTGCAGAAGCTGAGATTTTGGAACTAAGTATTCGTGCCATTCAGAACAAATAGCGCGAAATGCTTAGTGCTGGCAGTTCAACTCTTACGTCTAACAATGAAATCACTAACACTAACATGGAAACATAAAGTGTAGTGTAACTGTTGTACATTGCGTGTACAACAGAATGAGGAATTTTGGAAAACACATCAATTCCACAGCAAACAAAATTTTAATTTAAATGTATCTCATCGGAATTTATTGAAGGCAGAACGCCACGAAATATGCCTTTGAGAGAACCATCTAAGGTTGAAAAAGTAATTAAAAGCAAAAAGTGATTGATATAATATTTCAGGTAACAAAGTTTATATATATATATATATATATATATATATATATATATACAAAATATTATGATATATATTCTAGAGAGGAGGACTTCATAAGAACTGTACGTGTTAATTATAATTATATATATATATTCCATCAATTCTCTTAGTTACTGCATAAAATGAAATTCTTTTGTTACCAAATGCTTATAAAAAAGTAATATAAATTGAGTAATATACGAGAGTATAGTACATATAAAAGAGATTTCGTTATTTTCTAAGAGAAAAAAAATTCATTCTGAGTTTGAAAAAATGTTTTGTGGGAAAGGTTTCTCTTATATTAGTTATCTAATAGTATTACTGTTTAACTTCTAATTATTATAACTAGTATCAAAACTGTATTCATTTAAGACTTGAACTTTAGTTTACCAGTACGTAAGCAGAATATGCCAGGACTTTTTTTAATCACCAAATGTCTAATGCAAAATTTGTTCTGAGGAGCTATGAATTTTGTGTAATTTGTTATTGTACTAAAAAGTAATTTATTATACGTATTGTAACTTTTATCAAACTATTTTAGTTAATCCTTTTAAGAATTTTTTTCGTAACAGTATTTTTCTGGAATTTTTGATAAATAATATGATTTGCACAAAATTAATTTAATACTTCTTTAATTCCGCACTAGCACCACTATATTTCTGTAAAAACTATATGAAATACATGAGTTTAACATGCAAAAAAATATATTTGTTCTGGAGCTAAAGATTTCATTTTTCCTAATATTTCTATGAAAATATCTGCAATATGAGATTGCTATACTTATTCGGCGTACAAACATAGTAATTCGTTTTCTTATTTATCAAACTACTTCATATGCACAGATATAATTACCATATTTGTTTGTTAGAATAAATACGGTTGCGAGGAGTAATTTATATGTTGGATAATTCTATCTGAATTAGTAGATTTGGAGTGATTCTTATAATTATTTCGTTTAGCTGCAATATTGAAATATACTTAAATAAAAAAGACTGAATTTATTTTAGCAGTGAAAGTCTTAAAAAATGAAAAATTTGTGAATGAGAACAATAATATCTCTGTTTTTGTAATTTAATTCATTACAATTCATTCTTTACCATCAGAAATTTTTGAAGAAATGATATATACATTTACAAGTTTAAAAACACCGCATAAAACGCACAAAGTAAACACCTAAATTTATATGACAAATATGTATACACTAACAGGTTTAGCTAGGATCTTATAAAATTCTTATTATTCTATGAACTAAGAAAACAACACACTTTGTTAAAACCAAAAATTTGGGGACACCACTTTGTATAGCATTATTTTCATGTAATTTCCTCAAAAATAATTTAGATTGAGGATTTTTTTTTCTAGAGTTATTAGCGTGGGAACTATCCCCTGCTCTACAGCAACTCCAGCTACAAAGCAGATTACCATGTAAGATCTCACACGCAGAAATGAGTGTTTGTCCTCTTTTTTTAAATTTTCATCATTTAATAAACTATTTTTTTTAAAATGGGCTTGGTTCTTTATAATATACTGATGCAAACCTCCCCATGAAGGATCGGCAATGAATCCGAATTTAAGATGAATAGTTTAAGTTAAATAAATATTTAAAAGTGAATTGTGTGAGTGTATGAAACTCTCTCATTAAGCGAACAGGCTAACGGATTTGTACCGCCAAAAAACATGAACACGCTCGCCTTCGTTACTTAGTACAAGCAGTACTTATGATCCGGATCTTGTAGGAATTTCTAATAACAGACGGTACCTATATTTCTAGCAAGCCACGAAAATCTATATCATACTTAGTGCCTTTGTTACATTGGCATTTGTTCTAGTATTTTATGACAAATCAACTCTAAAAGAGTAATAACAGTTGGTTATTGCACGCCTTTGTTTTGTTGTGACTGTATAAGCGTTTTGGATAAATCACTGCTAAAAACAGAGTAAGTACGCTCCTCTCTTTATTCTTTCTTTCTATATGTATATATATATGCTTAGCATTTTGGTTTTTTCCCTATATTTTTTACCTGATTTTATAAAGAAATTCATTGGTTCGTTTTTTTTTCAAAATGCATAAGAGGAAGGTTGGCGCTGTAACACTGGGTTGTCTGCACACTTCAGTCTAAAGCCAAAATTTTGTACTGCATTTGTTTAGACAACCATATTTTCTTGACTTTTTTCAATATAATGTAATATACGGTTCTGATTTATCGAATTACATTTTATTTTAATTATACGTAAACACATTTCACATGTGTATGTTACGATTCATCGAAATTAAACTAACATTTTTACATTATTTTCCACTTCTAACACAGACATGAGTTGCTGGAAAGTATTTCTAACACGAGGGTTATTTGTGGCAGACCTCGAAATTTTGGAGCATCGGTCAAGTGACGAGGACGACACCTGAAACGGTAACCACTTTGCTAAGTTCCACACCATGCCACGTAAGGACTTAAAGCCTTGACAGACTTCAAATGCATCATTTCTGGACATCTTAAATTGCATCAAGACTCGAACTTACGACTCAACGAAAACCGCCGGCCGCGAGTCCTCTACCAATACCACTAGACTTCAGCGGCGACGCACCATGGATTATAAGCAAATATACAAAATCGAATGAACCATAAATTCATGTGAACTTAAATAGCGGTCATGTGAACTTAAACATCGATATACAGTCAGTTACCACTGACATTTTACAATGTGTTTCGCAAGAATTTACATATAGAATTGATATTATACATGTAACTAAAGAAGCCTATATCGAACACTTTTTAAAAAAAACTTTCATTTTTCTTCTCTTTGCATTCACACATTACTTATCTATCGGATTGTTTATTTTTGAAAATATGGAATTTTGAAATCGGATAAATCATTTTGAATAACCCTGTTAATTAATTGAAAGACTGAAGAATCGAAAAAATAAATATTGGACAATTGATGTTTAAAAAGATCCAAATTTTATTTTACAACTTTTAGTTTGGAAAATAAATGAATTTTGAGTCGAATAACATTTAATTTCATAAATTATAATTATTTGGAGTTTTTAAAAGTCGCACTGAATGGTCTCTTTAATAATGTCAGAAGCCTTTTCAGCTACCATCATGGTTGGGACGTTAGTATTTCCACCAGGGATAATAGGCATGACTGATGCGTCCACTACTCTCAAATTTTTCACATTCTTGACTCTGAAAAAAGAATAATTAATCATACGATCAGAGATTTTCAAAAGATAAATAACAAAACAGCACATATAGAAGTGACATCTTCGATATCACTTACC
Organism: Nephila pilipes; assembly: GCA_019974015.1. NCBI lineage: Eukaryota > Metazoa > Arthropoda > Arachnida > Araneae > Nephilidae > Nephila > Nephila pilipes. The sequence goes on along the minus strand of BMAW01059970.1, from coordinate 651,212 downwards.
TGTTTTTTGTTCAGTATGTAATTCAGAGATTTTACAAAAACGATTAATATAGAATAGGTTGAGAAAATCTCAAATCAAAAATTGAACACAGAATTACTTGGTTAGTTTAATTCATTATAAAAGGTTCAATAAATTTGATTATAAAAAAAGTTATATCTGCAACTAACAAGCAATACTGTACCTTCTTTATACATATAAAACTACAAATTTTATTAAAGTTTTTAAGTTAAAAGTATAACCAAAAATTGAAAATGTAAATGAAAGGAGTTATCACAAAAATTCACACTTCAAAAGAATCCATTCAAAAAATGCAATCAGAAGAAATAAATTTAAAAATTTGGTTTTTAAATAGATATGTTTATAAATCCTAAATATGTGATTATTTACTTGTTCTAGTCTTTTAGTACTGGACATCTTTTCCTATTCTTTTTGCTATTGTTTGACAATATAATAATATAGTTGGAAAGTTTTATGTAATTTTCATAAAGTTGAAGACAATGTTTGGTTATGTGTTGTCACTAATATTTTAAAGACTTTTTATGTGTCTTTAATATTATGACTATTTTTTAATCTCTTAAAACTCTTTTGAAAAATCTTCCTTAAATACCATATATTTTGGACCACAAGACGCAAATTTTTACATAGAAAAACCATCTTAAAATAGTAATGTCTCTTACGGTTGAAACGTAATATTAAAATAAGAGAACTAAATTATTTTTTGAGAATCATCCCATTATATTCCTTTGTAAGATTTTTTCACTGCACAATAACTGCTAAGTCAAAATTCTTATCTAAATCAATTTATTCAGGAAACGAATGATATTCCACAATTTCAATTTAATCTTAATGGAATTTTTAAATTTAGGAGGAGATGCTCATTTCTCATCTCTGTAACAATGTTTATTAAGCATAAGTAATTAAACCAGTAATCAAATAGGTACTAATGAACGATGTCAGCCGTTAAAATCTGAAAAACTGCGGTTAAATGTTTTCAAACAGAATAGGTATTTTTATTATGAAGATTAAAGGTGACTTTATTATAGAATTCTATCACTCATTTCCCTTCAATTAATCTTTGTGGATTTTAATATGAGGTAGTTTCAATTGCGAATCTGTTTCGAAAAGTAAAACGTAACTTATGTAAATTATATGGGAATTATTAAACTAAAGTAAATGCGATTAAGGAGATGTTTCCATGAGTAGGGAGCATTTAATGCAGCATTTAGCGGTACAGAGGAGAGGCAGTTATCGACTAAGATATTAGAATCGTTCCAACGGTGACAAGAATAAAGAGATATATGATCAAGATTAGTGCAGATCTGCATACGATTAGTGATTCTGACCCTTATTTCGATTTCTACAAAGGGCTCATCCATAGATTCGGAAATGAGTAGGATAATTCCACTGAAATGATGATAAACATTTTGTGTTTTCTTTACTTTAAAATTCAAATGAACTCTACTTGTTATTGCTTAGTTTTACTTTAATAGTGACTGTGTTGATTTCTGAATCTTTAATTATTGAATGGGGATGGAGTGATTTTCTAAGCCGGATCTCTTCAACAACAACGATTGAAATTTAAAAAACTTTAAATGTCCTCTCCTGAGTGCGAATCCTTTTGGTCTAGGTGATAAGAGCACTGAAGAAAAAAAAAACCGATGGAACATCTCTTCTTCGTACCCAATGGTCGGAATTCGAGACGCCGACAGAACTCAAGGTCCACTTTCCTTTCCCGCCACGAGGTAGAAAAAGCTAATGCCACCGAAAAGTGAAGAAAATATTCGCGAGATATCATAACTAATGCCCTTACAAAATTTAAGATTCTCATTCCAGTTTTGAACTTACCGAAGTTTTGGATCCACGACTGTGGTAGGATCTTTCGGATCTCCCATTTTCGTGGTACCAACCTGGTGATTCTGAGTGATAATAATGGCTTGTGCCACGCATCGGAAATACTTGTCATCATCGTTCACGAGGTTTTCACAACCAGGATAAACTGTACTTATTGGCTTTGAACCTATCTTCTTTAAAGGTTCACTTTCAGCAAACTCCTTACATTGCTTCATGCCTACAGAAAGAAATAACAGTTGTAATTGCCATTTTTAAAAAAAGTTATTTTATTAATTTTAGCAGGAGTTAGAAAAAATTCTTTTCTATATCATTTTTATATAATAGAAAGTTAATCTATTATATAAAATAATTGATTAACTCGTAATTTTGTAGTTAATGATATCAGGACACGCGAGGAATAGAATTATACTGTATTTAAGACTCCTTATTTTTGTGTCATTTAACTTTTGAAATTGTCAGTAGAACTTAAATATTTTGTGTACCTAATATGGATATCTTAAACACTCCACTGAACTGTAAATAAAAATTTTTAGTTCAAAAAGTTTTTCCCCCTCTTAGTTGAATATGGACGTGGATTTTGAGATACATTTGTACTTGAGAAAAAGATTTTTAAACAAAAACCTATTATCTTATAGGGTTCTAATTTTTTTTATATTTCTTTAACAGAAACCTATGCAGAATCAAAAATATTTTTTTTTTCTAAATGGTATTTAAATTTTAGAATATAATTTCTTATATTTGTTTTAGAATTTC
>BMAW01059970.1:624123-648598 GCA_019974015.1 Nephila pilipes | reverse complement strand
ACCGTGAATCGAACCTGGATCGGCAGTGCTAACAGTCAGATATGCTAACTTCAATATCACCGTAGTCATAAGTTTAGGAGATATAGCGATTGAAATTGGGATGAGTAAATAAAATCGTAACAATATACGTATTCCCTTTGAGAATAATCCTTCATTTGCTTTGAGATTAACTTGAATTTAGCCCATCATTATTTAAAATCACTTTCTTTCATCATTTTACTTCTCTTCAGTTATTCAGTTACGATTTATGTTACAAATTTTATTTTAAAAACTTCTTTCAACTTCAGAAAATATCATACTTTTGAGATATAGCTGTGAAGCTCCAAAAAAGAAATAGTCTTTAATATTTATTTAACGTATAATCGAAACGTCGTTTACTAAGCAAGAATAAAAAACTCTTATGTTATCTCTTTCGAAATAAAGTTTATGTTTTCTATTCTCTGATTGCTAATATCACTCACCTTATTTTAATCCTAGATTCACCGTAATAAATTAAGTAGATTTTCTTAAAAAGAATAAGAAGTTAAGAATCGTTTAATACACAACAAAAAGCGACATATTTATTTTTTCATAAAATTACAATAACGTTGCCACTCTCGCTAAGCTAAAGTGTTTCAAAATAAATGTAACAACGTTACCATTCCCTTAAAATTTTGTATTGAAAATGTAAATATAACAGTATTGATATTGTAAGATTTCTCTTAAATTTAAAAGATTTTTCCTCCTGCTTGAAAAGGAGGTAAAGTATTTTCGAGATTTCATGGTTGTAGGGAGGATGGTCAAGCTGCTCCCACTTGAACTTGGCCAGTTCAGTGAGTGTGACCCTGGAGACGTATGGGCACGCGTTATCATGGAGCAGAACCACACTCTCCGTGAGTAGCCAGCTCTTTTGTTCTTAATGGACCTGAGTAGGCTTCGGAATATCTTATAGTACACATCGTAGTTAATGGTTCTTTTGTTCTCGAAGAATTAAACAGTAGCGGACCTTAGATATCGAAAAAGACGGTGAACAACACCTTGCCTGCTGACGCCATTGCTTTGAATTTTTAGGGGAGGAGGTGACGGCGCATTTTTCTAATGCATGTTGTCCCACTTTGTCTCTGGCTCATAGTGATGGCACCAGCTCTCATCACCTTTGAAAATCCGCTCTAGGAAAGCGGGGTCTCCATGATACTGAAACAGATTTGAAGTGCTAGCCCCATATACAGTTCCTTTTGCTGGTCGGTGAGCTGCTTCGGAACCCACAGTACACACACCTTTTGATAACACAACCGGTCGTGAACAATTTTCCATACAGTTCCAAAGCTGACATCCATCTTTACTGCAACATTCTCACTTCTCACTCAGTGGTCCACCTTGTTGATGATATCGACCGTGATGACTGTGTTTGGCTAGCCTGGTCTCGGGTCATCAACCAAACTCTCACGACCTACACAAAAACAGGCACTCCATTTTTTCACTGACATGTCGGACACACAGTCTTCCACACATAGGTCATCTTCCGGCGATGAATAGTGGCCGGTTTAACACCTTCCGCTGTCAGAAATCGGATAACGTCTCACTACTCCTCAATCGTCAAATTTTGCAATGTGGACGCCATCATATTCTCACATGCACTGCCGCTTCTATTAGACGGCGCTCTTTATATGAGCCTCTGCTCTCTCCGGCACATGCGGTTGTCCACGCGTGCTCCGATCCAGGGTGGAGATTGCATCGCGACATAGGTAAATATGTTAACGGTTATGTTGTTGCGACGCTTCGTACTTTTTCATTCGAACACCTTTAGTAATAGCCTTTCAGAGATTTGGTGAGAATTGGACTCAGTTCCTATAAAAAGTGGTGTGTTTGTTCGAGAAAGCCAATCTTCTTTGAATATACTCGTATTCACCATCATCTAACTACAACTGCTAAGGCACCGAGATACTGGGGGCCACAGGTCAGATCACTGAATTTAGAGCCTGAGCTCAATGCCGGATGAGGAATTCGAAATTCATAATCAAATAGACCCCAAGGCCTTTTTGTGTTAGACAGCTGTCTCTTGTCCCTCGAGTAAAGGTGCATACGTTTTACCATATATTGAACTCGTAATAATATCAGAAACCTAGTTGAATAAATTAGTAGTTAGTCATTCATTAATTAGTAGTTAGTCATTCATTAATTAGTAGTTGAATTAGTAATAAATTTGTAGTTAAATTTAAGATTCTTTATTGGTCTCTTAAATGTTAATCTTCTAGATCGTTACCACTCTGTCATAATTGTACTAACCACAATACGATCACCTATTCCTAAGTTCAAAATGATAATGCTAAATTTCAACAATATTAACCCTACAATGTATAGTTTCTTAAATTCATCTAAAAAGATATTTTATTTCTACAACAGTGTTAGTTTAGAAAAATATATTTAAAAAATAAACTTTATGTTTTACAATGTTTTTTGACAAAAAATAAATTGTGCTGATTGGCTACACCATGCAGCAACACACATCAACATACATTTTACTCTATGTCTAATTATTAACGTCTTAATTGCATATGTACATATTTTTTAACTTTGTATGGTCTTTTGTATGTATATATACGATGAGCTATGGTACAAACATCAAAACCGAATATGAGATTTAAGTATATAGTAAATACATAATTTTTAAATATAATTTAAATAGATGGGTTAGAATGAGAAATAGCTTTGAATTTATAATAAGTACTTGCAATTGTTATAATTACATAAATAGGAACAGTATAATTTAATAGTTATATATCTAAATAGTTCGTTAAGTTTTTTTATAGATAGGCACATTAGGTAATGCAGCTTTACATAGACATTATAGAGAAAACCATGTACTATTTGAAATTTATTTTTTTTGTTTTTATTCAAGCATCGAGAAACATCACATTTGGTGCATTTTGTTCTAATTAAACCTTTGCAAGATGACATTTTGCCACGTTGTTTGTTCTCGATATTCTCGAGCCAATGGTCAATTTTATCAAACTGAACTGTTACAGGAGAGTTTCTTGTAGGAAGAGATTTCCCTCTTTTTGATGGTGGCTTTATTTCCTCTCCATTAGTAGGCCAACCTCGTTTTGTGGATTTAATTGGACCGTAAGAGCACAAGGATTCAGCCAAATATACTATAAATTGTGAAAGCTTCTTTTTCATACCTGTGCTTCCAATTTGCTCATTTGCTTATTCGGATAATAACCAAGCGTTCACGACAGCAAGATCAATTGAATGATAAAAGTTACAAAAATACCACTTATTACTTCGTGTACCTGTTTTGAACCTACCAATCAAGCTATCTCAAGGATTCACTCCCCCATGTGTTTATTACATGTGGTTAATACAAAAGGACATCATCATCCTAATAAGACAAATCATCACCAGAACATTCAATATTATCTAAGTTTCTAAAAAGTATATTAGAGTCTATCTTGGGACCCAAATAGATATCATTATATTCTTCGCTACCACTTGACAAAGCATTCCAAGCTTTTTCAGTAAATATTTGTTTTCCGTAAATGTCAGTAAAATAAGCTATGTCCATCGTTTAGGTTTGTTATAAACTATAATAAATAGAAATTAGGAATTTAAAATCCTACTAAATTACAAATTCAACCATATTATGCACTTGTACAACTGTGAGTACAACGCGTATAAATTGTAAATATATTGTTTGTTTTTGATCGTACCTCCAGAGTGTTGCCAAATGGCTACTAATGAACTTAATTCACCGTGCAATTAACTATAAAATCAAATAAAACCAAATGCCCCAAAAAATGTAAGAAATCAATTGCTCTTTTAATACCAATTTTTTTAACATGTAAAAAGTAAATATTTTGATGAATTTTGTTATTGTAGTAGGAGATTTTTTTTCCTGCTTCAAACTTATATTTTAGAAGCAACAAACACATCTCTCAAAATAGAACTTTTACTACTATCTATTGGCAATTTTAAGAGTTAAAAACTTAAATCGGTATTTTTATCTTATTTCAATCATGTTGTTGCGGTTTGGAAACATTTATTGGAGTTGGTATTTGAGAAACGATATATATTACCAAATGGCTACACTATGCACTGTAGGGTTAAATAAAGAGAGAAAGAGTAGTGATTCAATATGCTGAGGGGACACGAACTAGTATTTTTAAAAATCTTTACAGTCAAATTTTCCATTTGATTCAGAGAGAGAGGGAGGAGAGTGAGTAGCAAAAAAAACATGCACAAAAGTGCTTTTTTAAAACTAACATACTACTTCTAATAATGATGATTATTGAGGTGGTCATAAACATGAAGAAAACTACTTTCTTTACAGAAATGCAAAAAATTTATCAAAAATTATTTCAAGTCATTTTGATGAAGATCCAAATAGAATAGGAAAACCTTAACGGAAACTTTATGGTAATGGATTTATAATGGTAATAAAAGTACAATGATCATTCAATACAAAGTTTTGATACTGCAAAAACGAAATATGATTTTCCATGTAAAGAGTTATTAAATTTTTTTATTACCTTTTTGAATCTTCTTCCATAAAATCCATTTTAATACAATTTCACTAATAAACAGTTTAATAAAAATATGTATCATGACTATTTTGGCATGACAATGAATTTGAAAGTTAGATATTCAAATTTTGAAAAACCATTCTTCGATAAAGTTATAATTTGTACAATTTCATTTCAATAAATAAATAATTACTGTATCGAATTTCACTGGTCTAAGGTAAAAATATACTGAAGCAAAATTTAATATGTCATAATTGCTGAATAATATAGTTAAATGATGATGAAGAAAAATCCAAAATATTTCGATTAATTAAAAATAAACTCACCGTCAACGAGGGTGTCCAAATCACTGGGGTTGGAGAAGTATTTGGGGTCGATGACAGGAGGGTCATAAGGGCTAGCTGATCGAAGAGTGACCGTTCCACGGCTCTTAGGATGTAAGTACTGGGATAGGCACCAATAGATAGTTTTATCTTTGTATGGTTCAAAAACCTTCTGTACATACTGAAAATAACAATTTTTGAATTAAATTACAGCATTACTCTACAAAGAAGAATCATTTACTGTTATTTCTTTGAACTAAATAAATATTTATAAAATTAGGTTGCAATATTTCATCAAACTTCGTATGAGCCTCACTTTCCATTATATATAATTTACTTTATCATTAAGTGAATTTTCATTAATTGTTTTTAAGGAGTGCCACAATATTTTAGTTTTCACTATTGTATTAATCTTCATAAGTTATTTATTTTTTGATCTACGAACATTTTTAATGTTGCATTTCTTTCCCTTTCTTTCTTCTTTATTTTTAATGAACGAAGCGTAGCGTAAAACGGCTCCTATTCTATACAATTCCAAAAATGAAATATGGTCCCAACAACGGTATATTTCTGTTTCATATCATTTGCAACTGCACAAACTGCAAATAATTTCTTAAGGTATGTGCCTGCTTAAAAATCCTCATTTTCGTGAAAAATTTCGAAATTTCATTACTACTTTTTATTAAAGCCCACATATTTATGATTTCAAAAATGGCTTACATTTGTTTCTAGGGTAGCTAGAAATAAAGTTATAGCCTACAATTTAAACCGAATGTTGAATTTAAAGTGACCAAAAGTGGAATTTTTCAAGGCAAAAAATAAACCATAGATATGCAATTAAAACGTAGTAGACAATGCAATTTAAAACGCTGTTTTTTTTATTTTTAAAAGATGTGAATGTGCACTATATCCTTTAAATACTGAATTTAGCTTTTCTTGTTTTTTTTATTATATTTGTAGACGAGCATCTGGTAACTATTTTATTCAGTTAATCTTGATTTATAGATTTCCATTTTCTGATTTATAGATTTGTCATGGTAGCTGATTTGTGGACAGAGGCTTTCGTCGAATAGGGTTTGCAAGTCTCAATGCTACTGAAGACTCATCGTGCTGCATCGGCTGATGCACGATAAATCTGTCGAGGCTCAATATCCTCCCTTTGGAGAGATGGGGAAGGTAGGAGAGGGAGGTACCAGCTCAGGTGTCATCCTCATCACTTGATAGAGGTTCAAAATTACGAGGTCCATCGCCAATAGTCATCATGTTGCTCCTAGTGCGACGTTTATAAAATCAATTCAATCCATTCTGATGAGGTAGTGATTGATTGAGTTCCTTCCCGGAATCCACATTGCTCTAATGATATACAATTTAATACCGAGTAGGGGCATTTAATTCTATTAAAGACAATTCATTCAAATATTTTAGCATTGCTTCAGAAAAGCCTAATTCGTCTGTAACTTTACGGAAATAAGTCGTCTTGTTGTTTGAGGAGCATTATCTTCTAGGCTGATTTCCAATAAGAAGCATAATAATTTTTAATCAAGCTTTTGTCTGAATATTTTGTTGAGGGGTATTATGACATTTAAAGAAGTAGGTTTAAGGAAGAGTTTGGGATGGTGTCGAGACCTGCCGCCCATCAGGCAGTTTTTCAATAATAATGATAATCTCACTTGGACTAATTATATGTAGGCTAGATTATTGTGGTTCTCAGAAAAGTAGGTGGCCGATTTTTATCCACAATGTCTATTAAAACATTGTTACATAACTCAACCTAGAAAGCGTCTTCCAATGTTTCCCTGAACATTTCTGCTTTTTTAAAAAAAATCTTTTAATACAATACCGTTAGGTCTGCATAAAGGGGGGAGTGAGTTTTGATTGCTTTTTTTACTAATTTTCTTTGCAGATCATGCTAAAAGTTATCTTCTAGGTTCAAATATAGTTATAAATTTTTCTAGAATTCATTCATTTCACTTTTAAAACTTAGATCTCTGGATTTTGCCATCTTTTCATTTATTTTTTTTTTTAATTTTAATTAGTTCTTTTATATTTGGAGGAAATCTTAGTTGGGGTGTGTTAATTGTTTTGGTTACGTTAAATGCGGAAATGATTATCATAACATTGCTATTGAACTCAACTATTGCCTAGTCAATTTCAATCTTTTTTATTTTGGAATTATCCTCGACAGTGTGAAAAATGCTTTCCTTCAATTTAAAACAGTTAATGGTATTCATAGTTCCTTTATTATTTAGTCTTTTGATTGACATGCAATTTTTAAATTTTCTATAGATATTACCCGTTAGGGAAAATTTTCAGTTTGCCTCTCACAATGCGACCAATAATTCTGCAACCTTCGATATTAAATATTTCCTCCATTTAAGCTGGAGTTCTGATGAATTATTCAATCATATTCGGGGGGGGTTAGGATTCTTTCCTTTTTCTTGTCAGAGGGGCTACTTGCCACCCATTCTGATTCGTCTTTGGCAATTTTACTAATACTTGAAATGAAGGTTTCCGCTACAATAGTAATGTGTGGGGGGCTCTTCCTCGTGTGCATCAACAATGAGTGTATGTTATTCTAGAGCAGCCAATTCATTTGAGAGCTCTAATGGAATCTCGTCACAAATTAATCTTTCTTTGAGTATAATTTTACTTTTTCTTTCTTTGAATAAAAGGAGGATTTGAAATAATTTTTAACTTTTTTTTGTTGTGATGACTTCCTGTTGAAAAATGTTGATTTCCTGAACTCTTAGTCTCGTTTAAATCGTGTTCTTGATTTTTGTACTGCATAATATTTTGCAAATCGGGGTGTTTTATGTTTGCAAATTTTTAAAGCATTTAAATTCCAATTCAGTTTTGAATGATTTTTTCTAAAATATTTATATCAATTAAATTAATTTCATTTCGCTCACTAATGAAGTTATCATCATACAGTTATCTGCATTTGTCATTGTGTGAGCAATTGTAAATAGTTTTTCTTCCTAGCGATGACAGGATCCTCTCAGATGATTTAAGATAGCGCTTATCTCCTTTTCTGAGGAGCTCATGTCCTCGGCTGTAGCATAAGATGAAGTGTAATCCATGTATCTAATTTGGGATGATTTAATTGGGTATCCAAGGTAATCGATATGAACGAACATTGTGAAAGGCAAAGTCCAGAGTCCATGGTCGAGAGCAAAGTAACCGAGAGAAGATTTAAAAGTTGATGATAAACGTGAAACTACACAAGTCTTATCAAAAGTTAATTAATTTCGAAAGAAATATTACACTAGAATTTTTGGAGCAAAGCCAAAATAACATTACCATTTTCTCTCTACGTGACAATAGTTAAGACACTCATATAAAAATAATTCTATACAATATATATGTGTGTGCGATAATGATGTGTATATAAGACATTTACAGACAGAGAGGAATATTGAATCAAGGGTGTGGAATGCAACGGTTTCTCACATTACTAGTACCTAAGCACTCATCATTTACATATCTGCGCGCATTTAGAAATAGATTATTTTAACGTGCCGCCTCATGGTATAGTTGGAAAATTTGACTTGGTGAGAAGGTTTGTAAACGATTCAGTGTGGGCCTCCACAAACATTATTAGTGGTTTAAGTATAGCTTAAATTTTCAGATTCTTGAAGGACTCTCTATGCCTCTATTATATTTGCCTACCATCGGTAAACTATTCTAAAGCTTTTTAAAGGTGATACATATGTTACCTCGGGTTTAAGATTCATTTGTGTTTGAAGTATAGGAACGGCTCCTTCAAGGAAATATAGCTCAATGTCGGGAAGATCCTTCGGTCCTGTGTGGTTTTTTTGTTTAAGGAAGGCTAAAGCATTAACTCCTGTGGCAGATGCCAAAGGACCTAAAAAGGAATTTTTAAAATTATCTTTTTGTTCCGATAAAAAAATATTTCATATTATATTCCAAAATTCGGTGTAGCTGGAAGAAGAAGGTGTCAGATGATTTTCATACATATGACTACTGTTTGTAAATATTTTTATAGCTTCACTTAAGACCCCGTAAAATTTATCTTTACTTGGTTATATAAGCAAGTTGAAGTAGAACAATTCCATTTGCTTAATACATCGAATACATTCGAATTTTAACACTTTATACTGCATTCAAAGGATTGTAATCTATTTAAAATAATAATGTATTGAAAAAATTAGAAAAATTCTTTGTTATTGAAATTGAAAAAATATTTGCTAAATATTGTGAGATAAATATGCTTGTGAGACCCTAAAAATATTAATGTAATCTTTGCATATTACGGATTATAGAAAAATATATTCAGTGGAATAATTTTGTTAAGCAAACAAAAAAAAGCGTTCAGATACCAATAATCAACAAATTTCATATTAAATTAGAATATTGTGGATGGAATATTGTGGATGGACTAATTGGAATTCGGAACCATGATCAAATATAGTCAGAAGAATTTAAGAATTAATACTTTTTTCTTTTTCTTCCTTCAACTTTCGAATATTTTAAAATGTATTAAATTAATAATAATATTAGATGTATTTCAAATTTTACGTAAATATGATTTAAAACGTTTGAAACTGGTATCCATTGTCTTAAGCTGTTCTTTTAAGAAAACCATACGATTTGAATGTAAACAGAATTTGGTTATATACCTGATTTAGAAGTAACATATTCTAAAATGTTAGATTTGTCGACTTGTTTCCCTCCAAAAGTTGAAATGTCATCGTTCAATTCAAAAGTAACAAAAGCTGAAGCGTGATCTTGTAAGTTTTTACCAACTGGAAGGTCTGCCTTGACTGATATCTAGAAAAAACATGCTTTTAAAAAAAATTGCTTAATGTTAAAGCTATAGCTTTTTTTTGTATAACCACAGTGAAATTTTTTTTTATTTAATACATTTAGTTATTTTTCGCTCTCTTTTGTCAAATTAACCCTATTAAGTTCTTTTGAATCCAATTTTTTAAATGGCTATTAATAAATTATCCTTGGTAAATTGAATACTTTCCTTAAAACAGAAATAAAAAAAGAATTAAATATATTTGATTACATTGATACCAACATATATATATATATATATATATATATATATATATATATATATATATATATATATATATTTCCTTTTATGAACAAAAATATATAATAGATGCTTTTTTTTTAATTATGTCATTAGAAAAAAAAAGTTCTCAAAAAGTTAGAATTGGCTAAACTAGAAAAACAGCGTTCAAAATCTTTGAAATTAGCACATCAGAAAAATGGTTTTCTAACGGTGCGAAATAATCACATTAAAGAGTGGTTTTAAAAACGTTTTTCTGATATGATTTATGTTAATGTTTCAATGATTGTTTTTACTTATCATATTTATTGTATTTTATGAGATTTCATTTATATATCAGAAAAAAGTTTCTCAAAATGTTGCGATTTCCTTCAAGAAAAAACTATGAAGTTACTTGGTTGCACATGATATAAAAGCCCAAAATTAGACTGAAAATTAAGTGTGATAAATAATTCTTTTTTCTAAAAATCATTCTGAAAAACAATTGTAAAAGTTATATTTTATTTCAGTTTTTGATATTTTTATTGTAGCACACATAAATAGTTTAATTTTTTTGTTAACGTCGCACTAGAAATAACACGAGGGCTATTGGCGACGGACCTCGTAATTTTAAGCCACGGTCAAGTGACGAGGACGACACCTGAGCTAGCCCCACCCTCTCCTAACATCCACACCACGCCAACGGGAGGACTTTGGGCCCCGAACAGATTTAACGTGCATCAGCCCCAGCTACACGGCGGGTCTTTGGCGGCCAAGGAACGAACCCGCTACTGAACGAAAACGCCAGGCGAGAATCCACGACCTTGACCACTAGACTACCGCGGCCCACAGCACACATAAAACATTATACAAATTAAAGAATAATAAAATAGATATTAATGCAAAGAAAACAGCCGTTTTCTGTATTTACATCTAGAGTCAATTAGGCAAGTTGTCAATTTTGCATTAGCTTCATTTGATTTTTTTATGAAGAAAATTGCCTGTGATCTTTTTTTCTCTACTTATAACAAATTTTGTTTGAATGTTAAGTTTTTCTTACATTTTAGAAATGGATTCATGTTTTAATCATAATAGTGCGAATAAGTTTTAACTAATTATGTGTGTTAAAATTTAAATACTAAACTATTCACATAGTTACCACATTGTTCATTTAGTGTATTTTATTAAATCATTCTGCAATTCAAAGTTTTTTTTAACAATTATACCAGGTTCCATCTTAACAGGCTACCAGAAGACCACATTCTTGGAAGTACATTACATCCAATCAGACTTGGATATTGAGATAAGCGCGCACTAATTAAAGAGCGAGAGTGTATGAAGAAGTAGTGTGACGGAAACTAGGATTTGGGGTGCAGCATGTCGTATGTTTAGAGGCAAATAAAATTAAATACAGTTATCTCAGCCTGACTGTTTTGGTGTCCAATACGTTATAGTAGGCTTTGAAATTTAAATACTAAACTATTCCAAGGTACTGCATTGTTCATTTAGAGGGTATTTTATTAAATCGTTCTGCAATCGAATGTTCTTTTCTTAATTATTATACTAGGCTCCCTGTCAACAGGCTACCACAAGACCACATCCTTGGAATTAAACGAAATCATATAGAGTACAAAAAATATAAGTAAAAAAAATCATTGAAACATTGACATAAACATATTTTATATATAACTTAGTTTATTATAAAACTAAAGAACCGTATAACTACTTATTAAATTACTCATAAAACTAGGCTCGGACATAAACTGTTCAATATTTTATCAGCTATTTCAAATTGTGAATTAAAAATATTCATACAATTCAAGTTCTAATTTTATGTTCTTTGACTGAGACAGTTGAATTTATCTAAAGACAGTAAAATGCATTTGGAATTTAAAAAAAAAGGTAATTTCAAGTTACTTTTTACAACCGTTTTGAAAAGGATTTTGATTTTTGACTTTAAAATACGTTTTTAGAGCTTTGAAAATAAAAAGAAATATTTTATAAAAAAAAAATTAGAAGAGAATATAACCAGACTTTATACTAGCCTTTTTTTTTTATTTGTTTCTTTTGAGGATGCATTCAATTGTCAAAATATGATTGGTAATTCCGCACGATTAGCTTTACAATCTCGATTTCAAAAGGATTGCTATATAACAAGCATTAACCTCGAATATTTATAATTAACATTGATTTAAGTTATATTTTGAAAGAACAAAAAAAAATTTATCTAAAAGGCAGAATGGTAGTCCCACATCATTTCCTAGTAAGACCATAAACTGCTTGATTCCTCGAGTTTTACAATTTGTAATCTTTTATCACACATTTAAAGACGATTACCTTGTGTTTCTCCAATTCTTCTTTAGGGCCAATTCCGGATAGCATAAGCAGTTGAGCTGTATTGGTTGTTCCCGCAGCCATGATGACTTCCTTATTTGCTTTCACAAATCGTGGTATTCCTTCAAAATCAAACTCAACTCCCTTAGCTTGAAGATCCTCAATAACAATCTAAGAGAGCAGAAAAAATTATCTTTAGAGCAATTACATAATTCTTTTATCTATGATTTTCGATATTTTTTTCAGTACGATTTTTTAATTTCGACCATAAAATCAAGAAACTTTGCTAATGATATTAATGAAATTTAGCCTTATAATAATGTGGGAATATTCCGGTAGTATTAAATTTCTTATATATTTTAAAACCGACAGAAGTATTTAAACATCTGATATTGAAGTAAAATTATTATTTTGCCTTTTTAGGGCAGGGAACGGATATATATTCCTTTACAGGTGGTTCAATTCACATTGGCATGTAAAATAGGAGTAATATTTCTATTATAACCATTGCTAAGGAAACAATATGAAAATCCACAGAGTGTAATGTAAAATAGGAATAATATTTCTATTATAATCATTGCTAAAGAGGCAACATGAAAATCCACAGAGTGCAAAGCAATGAATATTATTCTCAACATTTGATTCCTCCCGTAATTCTGAAGTCTACTCAAATTTGAATTGTTTCTTGTTAAGTAATTCACACGTTAGTAAAAAGCAGGCATGGCTGTATAAAATGTTTTCAAATTATTCATCTTTACAATAGCATATTTATAATATTTCATACGGCCAAAAGAAATTAAATTGCTCGTTTTTGGACTTTGGTAGGTTTTATTTCCAGGTTAAGAAAACAATATGTTTCGACAAGAAAGTTAAGTGATTTCCAAATTATTTCTATTCTTATTTCTGTAAAAATTATTCATTTAAGTTAATTAAAAACGAGACAAATACTTTTCATTTATGTTGTAATGAGAATAGAATTTAGATGCTATAAATGTAGAAGGAGCTTGAATTTCTTGGGGTCTGAAACGCAGAAGATTAGAAAAAGGAAGGCGTTTTCCAAATACTGCAATGGCTTACATGAAAAAAATTATTGATAGAAACTGGGAAATAAAATTTTTCTAGGACTTTGATAATGAAAGTCGGGAGTGCAGTGTTGAAATTGTGGATTTGCACAAAATTCCTTAATGGTTAATTCCTTACGAATTTCAGAATTACTTAATGGTTTAAATTCTGATTTATTAAGAGTTTGGGGGCCGTTTGGAAGATTTAATATTGTATGGAAATACAAATAATTAGTTTTCCATTATTTTTGTATTTTCAACATTATTTGTGGTATTTTTGAGATAAGAAAATGTAATTCGTTAGTTTTCTTACCTTTTTCAGGGCCGAATTTGGAGGTTTGTAATTTAGTTATATGTAGCTAAAATTCTTTCGGTTTGAGTTATAGGTGTACGATTTCTGAGTTTTGTTCATTTTTTATTATTTGCATATTGATTATTTTGTCTGCGTTTGAAGATGTTATGTCATCCTTTTTACAAAACCAAATGACCTGATTTCTGACAGTTTACACAGTACAAAGTTTCCTCTGTAGCTCAGATGTAGAATTTAATATATAAGTGAATTTTAGGTAATGATTTTTTTTTTTTCAGAATCGTATTAAAATGATGATAATTATCATATTTCTCATACCAAATCGTTTTTTAACTATTGATATATGTTTATCGAATTTATTCTTTCAATACACTTTTTCGAATCCCTCATTTTTTTCACTCTGAACAAGGAATGTTGAGTAGGGCTGTTTTCTTTTGAACTGAATCACTATAAACAATTTGTCAATTTAAATCCTAAAAGTACTTCTAATTCTGCTTGAGCTATTTCTTTTCGGTGTATCCTGATGTAAGCCTTTGATAGCTATGTTGATTAGTCGGTAAGTCTTAAGAGCTGTGCATTTTGTGTTAACTTTCTTATCACGGAGGGAATTTATGCAGTTGATACTTCTAACATTAAAGGAGTTACATTATTCCTTCTCCGAAAATTCATTGATAGAATGAAACTGGCATAATAATTATATTGAGGAATAATAATTTCTCGTATAAGCGTTGCTAGGAGTATAATAAAGCAGAATGGAAACATAGATGAATTGAAACAAAGTTTTCATTAATATGTGTTAGTTAATTGACTAAAGTTTCATTAATGCTACGGGAAGATAAAAAAAACACATTTGAAAAAATGAATTTGAAACATATTAATGTATCGGCAATTCAAAGAAAATATTCAATTTAGTTTCTGATAGATTAATGTTTAGCCTTTCTTATTTACGAGTATTAGAAGCATTATTTATCAATTTGAACAACTAACTAAAATCTGATTTGCTTCATGTACTTATTTCTAAGAAAGCATCAACATATTTATCTGAATTATTTTTGATGAATGAGATATTTTCCCTTCAACATCAAGGAATACTTTTCGATCCCCCAGTAAGTGAGGCCAGTGGATCTCGAAGTGCCGGTGACATTTCGAACCCTTGACCTCAGGATTCGAAGAAAAGTTGTCTATACTCCATTTCACCTTAGCTTGGCAGCACTGAGAAAGGCAGAAAATGTACCAATCCTCTTGAAAGACAGTTCTATCTTGTTTCGTAATTTAAAATTAAAAAAATGCATAGAAATTTGTTAAAAAATATACAGAAAAAAACTTTTGATTTCAAAGATATATTTTAAGTTAATAACATGTTTTAAACATTTATTTTTCACATTAAGCGAATGAATACAGTCGAAACAGTGACGTCATAGATTTCCAGTTTGGCTGGAAACCAGTTTTCAAGGTAACATTTCTGGCGAGCTTGCTACACTTCCATGCCAATTTCTTTCCATTCGCTTTGCATCATTGCTACCTTTCATATTTAAAGTTTTTATCTCTCGTGCTATTTTCTTCATTTTTGTTTGACATTCTAAACAGGAATGAAGAAGGAATTTCACCGATCACTATCTATACCACATAAAGCGAGGAAAATCAATCCGAAGTGAAGCCCAGAAAAACATATTGAATACTTATTCTTGACTTCGATAAGAAAACCATTGAGAATCTGTCGATCAAATCGTTAAAAAGATTTCTTAACTAACTAGTATTCCTAAAAGAATAGTTCTTCATTTACAAAAGAAAAAGAATTTTTTGAGTTTTCTAGGGGAAAAAGACCTGGTGCCGTGAGTAAGCACAGGATGCCAATAATGTATGATAACTTTACATTGTCATGCATTCGATTAAAAATTCATAGGTTGTTTTTTCTCTAATAGAAATTAAAATCCTACGTTAGACAAAGATCTGAAAGAATTGAACGATGATACCAATATTTTTTCGAGAAACATATGCCTGATTACGTTGCATTGAAAGACATGGGATTTTCATTTAAGAAAAGGAAAAGACAGAATGTGCTTCTTGAGAGACAAGACACCATTTATTGGCGCAGAAATTATTTGAGAAAAATTAGGGAGTTAAAGGAAGAAAATATGTCAATGTACTATTTGGACGAGATCTGGGTGACTGAAGGACATTTTCAAAGTCGAGTGTGGCAAGACATGAAAATTAAAAGCAGTTATAAAAACTCTACTTCTAATTTAACGGTCGGTTTCATTGCACCTAAATGCAAAGGAAGGAGTTGTCACTAATATTTATATAAGTTTGGTTGGGTATTTTAAACAACCTTATGTATTTAACTATTTGAAATTTGATAAATAATTCAAGCGATTTCTAATAATGATTCATAAAGCTTATTTGGAGAAAAGCTTGGCAATTGATTGAATGAAGATATAAAACATGATAAAACTTTTGTTTCATTAACGGGTACTATAAATGAACTAATATAATTAATGATGCGTACTTAAAATAAAATTTAAAAAACTTTTGAGTCTTTTTTACTCTCTAAATTTGGTGAATTTGGTCGGTTATTAGTCACCCCCTCCCTTCTCTCAGTATAACCCGAGTTTCTATGACAACAGCTGTGATTCGCCTGTAACAGATTTTTTAGTACTACCAACTTAAGGTGAAACAGAGTTATAATCACTTTTTGCTGTGTTCTTATCAAATAGATCAAAAGGGGCTATTAGCTAGTCCAGCTTGTTATAAGGTTCTTTTAACATGCTGTCGTTGTTGAAGCCAGCAACCGCATATTCATTGGCAAAGAACACGATACTTTTACATCTGTTATATGTTCTTAAAAGCACCATGCTCCAGGTAAAAAGGAATGGACCATTTTTACTACATAAAATTTTATAAATGTAAATGATATAATACTTTTGAAAAATGTATGTGTAAAGGAATGATATATTAAATTTACTTGAATTGATTACTTGATTGGAATGAAGTGATTCCACAAAAGATTTACTTAAAATAAAATATAATTTTAATCCACTTTTTGTAGAAGAAAGCTTTTTTTCCTAGGCCAAGGAAAAGATTATGAAGATAAAAATAATTTTTCGAGTGGCATGAAAGTTTTTCTTTGCATAAGGGAGAAATAAAAGTAAATTTATTTTCTTCATGTGGTATGTTCCGATTCTTGGACATTGCAAAACATATCCAAAAGACATTAAAGTTTCATTTAGAAGAATACGAAAGAAAGGTATAAGGAGAGAACAGAGATAAAGTTTATATTTTTTTCAAAAATTGAGATAATTTTTCTTGGTGTTATTCTTTTCTTGAAAAATAACGTCAAATCCGTTGATCCTCTGTGTATTTTTAATGAAATAAACAAATGTTTCAATTAGATCAGAATTGAAATCGTTGCCAAATAAACCTTGTGCTCGCCTTCTTCTATACATAAACAAATAAGAATAGATACCCATCACATGTATTATAACTCCCATTACTCATCATTAATTGATTTCGGGACAGAGCTAAAAATGAAATAAGGAACACCATATATGAACTATAGTTACTTGGTGGTAAAAATATTCTTTGAATAAACAAACCTTTTTCACAAAAGCCCGGGGAACAATATCCAGATTCGTTCTGTAGTCATTAGGAACTAGATAAGCCTTGGCTGCGCTGCAACGCTGGCCATTTCTCATGGTGGCTTGAAAATCGTAAAAACCTGCAATTATATTCTTAAAAATTTACCTTAAATATTCAGATAAATATCTATTTTTTACTTTTTTAAATAAAATTAAATAATTCTTTATTATATTCCTGTGTAGCTGCTTATATTTCAAGATCCATAAAATATTTTTATAACTCATTTATTAAAAATAAAAATTAATTTCCTAATTTAAAGTACGAAAAGTTTACATGATTAGAAAAAACTACATGATCCATGAAATTCATTCAATGTTTTTGAGTTGGTTGGTGTTCAATATTGAAAAATTTAGCTTCTCGTTTCAAGTTTTATATATGCATAGTAATTTTGAGCATCTGTCAACTACAGGTTCGACAATTGAATAGAACTTATTTTATTACGCTTCCGCGTCTTGACAATTTCGAAACCAGACGAAGTTCTGATATAATTTATAGCAATCAACAGATTACTCAATTCTTTCCGCTTATATAGCCCAAAATTGAGAGCGTTTTTTTTTTCTGAACGGGATTTTAAGTATTTAGTAACAAACATTTTAAACAACTTTGCCTGTCATTTAGGAGGCATCAACATACTTATTTTTATTGAGAGCAAAATTAACTTCTAAGTAACGAATTTGCTGGAAAACAAGAAGTATTAACATTATTTTTTTATAAGATACAATACAGTATAATGTATTTCCTCTATTCGTATTTCTTAATACAAGAATGACCAAACGTCCAACACAGTTAACAGGTTCATAAAAATCTCTATTAAAGTGAATATAAAAACGCCTTGAACACTCGGAACTTATTTCAAAATGGTCTACTACATCGCCTGAATTTAATAATTCAAGCGAGTTGCTTAAAGTTTCACTATAGATCTACAGGTGCATTTCCGTCGAACAAATTCCAATCCCCTGTGCTAAAAGTTTGACCACAGTGGATTTAATTGTTAATATGAGCTTGTGCTTCCTCTTA
Organism: Nephila pilipes; assembly: GCA_019974015.1. Classification (NCBI taxonomy): domain Eukaryota; kingdom Metazoa; phylum Arthropoda; class Arachnida; order Araneae; family Nephilidae; genus Nephila; species Nephila pilipes. The sequence continues at coordinate 630,392 of BMAW01059970.1, read as the reverse complement.
AAAAATTTCATCGTTACATAAGTCAGATCAATGATTTCTTATTGTTCGATATAAATCCAACGTATTATATTATACATTATAATTCGTGATTCTTAGTATATTACCTTACATAAACAACCAAATTAGATTTTAGAATTACTTTATGTAAACATTACCTGTGGAGTGTGGACCATTTATATCACCAACACGGTATCCCTTGTCCAATGCGGTCGCCAAAACTGCACATTTAAGCGGGGAGTTATACCTGGGTTTAGATACAGTGACTGGACCATTGATTCCGTGGTAACCTGTGATGATTTGGAATTCCATTAAGAAAGCTATTCTTATATTTCTTTACAACACTTCTAGTATCATATTTCTATTCATTACTGCATTTCAAAAGAGCATGGTCCATAGAAAATTACATTGCACAACACTTATAAAAATTGGATTTGACTTATGAACACATACGGATGAAAAATGGGGAAATTCATTGTCCTCTATTGCTTTATCCTGCATGTCTGGCAAAGGCGAAGGTACTAGTAAATTTTCTGAAACGTTTACACCCTTAAAGTTATATAGAATGTAATATTATATCTATTAATCATTAATAAAATTAAAAGGTTTTGAGTTATACAATCACTTGACAATTTCTGAATATCTAAAGTTTCTAAGAGATAGAGAAAAAATACGAGGGATGTTTCATAGAAAGAAAGCGTACTCAATTTCTGTAAAATTAGAACTGTAATATATTTTTGAGAAATTTACAAATTCATATACATGTATCAAACACTATTTTTTGACGTTTTTGCATTCCCTTACGATGTACATATTGAGACTACGAATGAACTTTACACCATTGTTAAATATCTCTCTTTGCCATTTAGCCCAGTTTTAATTGCTTTCTGAACTTGATCGGAGATCAAAAATCTTTTTCAACAAATTATGGTTTTAGAAGGTCGAAAAGAGGAAAATCTAGAAGTACCAGGCCAGGGCTGTAATAGAGATGATTGATAATGTTCAAATAGAATGAGTCCTAGAATTACTTTGGAGAATTTTAATTTGTGTGGGTAGAGGATTTCTATGCAACAAACACATTCTTTTCTTTAACATTCCCTCAGTTTTGTAGTGCCCTGCCCTCTCAGTAATTCGCATTACTACTTGGTTTCCCTGTACAAAATTCAAGTAATAGAATCTCTTTACAGAGAGTACCAAAAGACAAAGGCTGTAAACTTTTGCGCCTAAGCAATGGTTTGATATTTTTTCTGCTAGCTTTACACTGACGACACCTTTTATACACATTAACACGGTTCATGACATCATCCCTATAAATAGTTTCTATTTCGTTAAAAATTTGGTACGCGCGTTTTCCTTCGGGTGCTCCTCAACTCACAGCAAGCGAGAATCGGATTTGAGACACACACAGCACTACTACAAGAGTTCTCAACCGTGTGAGACAAATTAGCGGGCATTTCACTCACAAGTGACTGCAGTCGTCTAATGGTCATGGTCGTGGACCCGCGGCGAGCGTTATTTTCATCCAATCTTGGATTCGAGGTCCTGATGCCATTAAAGATCTGTCGTATCGCGGGGCTATGTACATTAAATCTGTTCGAATGCCAACTCAAGTGTCGTTGTCGCTACTTGACCGAAGTTCACAGTCACGAGATCCTTCGCCAATAGCCTTCGTGTTGCAGCACTGTGGGGGATATTACACAATTACATTCTATTCTTAAGAATTTGAACATAGTACAGCAAAACTTTGCAGAAAAAGAATTTATCTTTCCGTGTGGGAGTGTCAGAAGCTCTGTACTTTTATTCTCTGATCGACCCTCGTGATACACAAAATTCTTTCATGAGAAAAAAAATCGTAAAATGACTTTTCTTTCTTTCGAAGGAAAATAAGGTTTAAGTAAAAATTAAGAGATAATTTTGTTTTTCACACCATTTTTTACATAATCAAAATTGACGTTATCTTCTAGTTTCTTAAAATAAGGCAGCACATCATCATAGCTCCACCCTTTGGCACCCTGTTTAGCCCAATCATCGTAGTTATGTCTGTTTCCTCTGAGGTTCAACATGGAATTGAGGATTCCGGAACCACCTAAAGTTTTTCCGCTAGGCCATGCCACAGACTGAAATAAAGCAATTAAAAAGTCAGTGTAAATGAAGACAAATTCTACGATATTTTCTCTAAAAAAACAGATTTGAAAGAAACGGTAATTGAGACATGAGATACTTTTATAATTTTTTATAGTAAAAATCCTTCATATAAGAAGATAAAAGGTAAAAATTGTACAGAAAATTGAAACCTGTCATTTCTGAGTTACGTACGTTCAAATAACATTTGGTTAACTTTCTGATTTTTATAAATTTTTAACTCCTTTCCAACTAAATGACACGTGATTACATTAAGAATATTAACATCAGAAATGTAGTGAATGGATTTAATAAATAAATATAAAAGCGACAGTAAACAAATAAGATAAATCATGTTACAGTAATAGGAAGAATGCAAGTGCGATGTGCGTGGAAGTTTTCTTGCATATCTAGTTAATTTGTTGAGATTAGGATCCCATGCTAATGACTGAATGAAAATTTGAGGGATGTACACGGCTCGTATTCAGTGACTATATTCTTTTACATTATGTAACAGTTGTTAGTACTCTTTGGTAAATATTTGATACTGGTGAACAGCATCCCCCTTAATAGAGTATTAATAAACTGTATTTTGAAATATATTTGACTAGAACAGTTGACTTGTGACTATTTTAATTAATTTGAAGTATATATTTGTGATTAAAGTAGCATTTAAGATGGCAGAGGAGTCGGGTAACATTTAAGATGGAGAGAGAGGAGACTTTTCTCTCGTCTTTATTTAAATCCTGGTGGCTAACAGTGGACACAAGTCACACTGGATTAAACGCAAGGCATTTCCTTTGTTTGCTTCAAAACCAGTTACTTATGTTCTCCCCTAAATGAAAATCTTCCCTAAAAAATTAAACTTTATTTTCTCAAAGAATTATTTTATATTCTGAGGAATGAAGCTTGAGAGTGTTTTTGAATATGACAAAAAGTGTTCTCTCTTTTACTTCAGAGAAGGAATTAAATTTTGTGATGTTGGGCTATTCTCAATTTTCTTTTCACTAACCTCGAGGGCGTTTTAGTAATTTGATTTGCATTAGGTAATAACACTTTGCCAACCAAACTGAAACGTGATTAGGTAAATTGTATGAAGTAAACTAGCGTAATGCATTTATTTAGAGATAGTCATATATAATCAAAATAGAATATAAAGGAATGAAAAGATAAATATATAATAACAAAAAGCTGATAAATGTTTTTAAATTGGAATGAATTATTGAAATTATGAAACTCAATTAGATGCGACTGCTGATCAGAATAATACATTTGAATCTGTTGAAATCGAAAAGTGTTTGAGTTGGCATGAAGGATTTGGCAAACCAAGGCTTTATTATTTGATTAAGATGAACTGATTTAAGAAAGATTCGAGAGAGAGAGAGAGAAATCTTGCATATGTATTGTTAGAAATAATGTATGTTGTATTTCTCCTGCACATCTTTAATTGGAGTTTGGAGCTTATTGACTGTATAATTACGCCATAAGATAGCTATTGAGTTAAATAATGAATGGAATGCGTCCCATTTTTAACCCTAACACAATTAACACCATTTAAGACAATTTATTTAGTCAATGGTCTCAATTAATGTGTCCTTACGGTCATTTCACAATTAGTCACATACTTAAGGTATGCACCTACCACAAAATCATCTTTTTCGTGAAAATTTTCAAAAATTCATTTCTTAAAGCCTACAAATTTACGATTTCAAAAATGGTTTTCATTTGTTTCAAGAGTTCTTAGTTAATGCATAAATATAAATATATAATTATTTAAGACACATTAAATTTTTTATAAACATTTCTAGAAAACTGCAATTTTAATTCTTTTTTAAGAAAAATCTCATTTCTTAAAAAGTATTTCATATATTGGAATGAAATTTAACCGTAATATTCTATATATTTCTAGGTATATTGTGAACTTCAAACATAGCTTTAAGTATATAACTATTCGTTTCGGAGCTATTTTTAATTAAAAAAAGTGATATATTTCTTTTTGAAAATCATGACGTGTTTATTCCTCTTGGTATAACTCAGTAAATTTAAGACATAACTGCAATTTTCTGCTTCACAACAGATATAAGTATATTAAATATTTAATTGAAACAAAAATTGAAATGTATTAATTACAATTTGTCATATGAACTTCAGCTTAAATGTCATTATTTACTAAATTTTAAGCAAATATGACCAAAATTTTTTAAAAAAATTCAAAACTGACTTTTGAATTTATAATTTATAGACCATTTTCACTAAAACATAAGGGGTTGTCAAAAATTTATTTTTATTTTATTTTTAAAGGGCTCCGAAAGTAGGCACATACCTCAAGTCAATCATTTCTTACTCTTCGTTATTTTGTTCCACAAAAAATTTATTTAAAAGAAATACGTGTTTGTTATCACCATATTAACACTTATAATTTTCAAAGGATGTATACTCCTTTCAAAACTAACTACATAATGTAAGAAAAAGGGAAAAGAATAATGTTTGGAGAATCTTGATGCTAACAGATCATTACCTAATATCACTAAGCTTGAAATTATTATGTACCGAATTTGAGAATACATTAATATAAATATCAACTGTTTCTACGGTGGATAGCACTTGATTGCCAAGTGATCGAAACTATTCTAGCGTCAAATGTTATTAAAATTCTAAGGTAATCGGTTTATATATATATATATATATATTTAAATATTTTGGAAAACCAGATGCTTTCGAGAAAGTTACATTTAGAATCCCTTAACTCTCTCTCTCTTCGCATAAATCCTCCTCATCCTCTTTTATATGAAACCGGAAATTGATTAATTTCTCGTTAGTATTGACGTTCATAAACATCGGTACATAACTTTCATATTTTTTTTTATTTATACAATATATGCATGATGATTTTTTCTATAATCAAAAAAGTGGAAAAAGAAATTCTCACATTATTAATTAATCCATTTCCTGTATGTTCTTGTGGAGCAGTTAAATAGTCCCAATCAATATCAGACTTGACAAAACTTCTTGCCACTGCTGGGAGGTCACTCGATTTCGGAGCAGGTTTTCCGGCTTCCAATAAAAGGACACTGACACATTCTTTTTCTGCTAGTCGAGCTGCTACAACAGATCCTGCGGAACCACCACCAACTGAAAAGAAATATAATTCATATATATTTACAAACATACAATTCTGAATAATCTATGAACTCAAAAAGGATGGTATTATATTAGATTGAACAAGGAAAGCCGATTGTGTGTGTATGTGTGTTGTTGTTTTCTTAGCACATTTCATTTTCATTCTTTGGGCCGTGTGACCACCGCAGGCATCTTACGTTTGTTTTTTTGAGTCATGTCCTCACCCGTATATACGTTTTATATAGATTTCGCAAATGTTTGCCGATTATTCGGTTCCAGAGCACATCATACTTTGATGTGGACCAGGCAGACTAAATGTATTTCTATTTTTGATTCCACTTTCCCCGCCGTGAATACGGGAAAAATGAAAAAAATAGCCATAACATAAAAAAAGAGTATAAAGAAACAAGAGATTAATTTTAAAAAATGAAATATGTTTTACCAATTTCACTTAAACAAATGCTAACAGCCTTTTTTGTGTATGTTAATTTCTCGAAAAAGTAGAATTATTCAAAGTCAATTTTAATTAGCGTAAAGAAAGGGTACTTCCGCATCCCCGGCATTACACGACTCATAACTATCAAGAAAATAAAATACCTTCTTCAAATTCATAATGCATTTTATTTTCATCAGCAAAACGTTCTAAAATACAAAAACGTCATTATAATAGGGACACACACACAAATAAAAATATTAAAACGTATTAATAACTACCACATGTCGGAATCCCGTTTGGTGCAGCTGATAAGAGCACTGTAAGAAAGCTACCAAACATGTTTTCCCCCTAACGACAAATCAATCGTTCAAATTATCCCGTCGCTCACGATCAGCATACCTCTCCCACATGGAGTAGTAAAACATCCATGTTGCGGGTAACCGCCGCTCCCAACGAAGTGATGAACCATGACTTGAACGCTCGTTAGAAGCACAGCTTAGAACTCCTGGTTAAAATATATTTTATTTTAAGTAAAATTATATTTTAATTTAAGTATTTTATTTTAGTGTAAAATATATCTTAAGTATTTTATTTT
>BMAW01059970.1:589180-618083 GCA_019974015.1 Nephila pilipes | reverse complement strand
AGCTGTATTGCCGTCCAAAATCTTCAATCCTCAATGAGACGAGTAAAATTTCCTATGAAATTTTTCAAAATTCAGCGTCGACAACACCTGCTTCCCTGACTGGACAACCAAAACCGATCTAAACATCCTCCTACCTGATCAGACAGCAGTCTGGGAAACCCTCTTGATATAATTTGAAATTTGAATCACTAATGTGATTAAAATTTAAATCCATGAATTTTAAATCAAATTCTTTCTTTAAATTTTAATCGAAGATTTGTATTCTTTTAAATAAATTCTACAGCGTGCAGGTTCATTACAAAGTTAATATAGTATCCAACACAAATCTCAATTTTCAATAGTAATTTAAGCTTTTATTCTTATAATAAAGTATAATATCTTTACTATGATTTTTCTATTCACCAAGCCATCAACATTTAATATAATTATTGTACATCTAAATGAAGAAGCCAGTGATATATTGTCTTGAATTATAAACGAGTCAACATTAGTGATTAATCGGTACCAACGCACTTGCTGAAAATTAGATGGGGATCCGCATAGGGGCCAGCATCCACATCTGTTTTACGCCATACAGTTTTAGGCTGATTTCAGACAAGGATGGCTTAGTTGATTCACCCAAGTTGTCTTTCAGCGTTGACAGAACTGGAGATTGAAACATCAAATATTGCTCTTTGTGCTATTTCAAATAATAATGATCCGTTCCTCTATCAATTATTAAAATTACTGTATGTTTATTTTAATGTTTTCATTCACGTGATTAGTTTTGAGGATGATTCATGTGAGTAGTTTGATTTCTAAAAGAAGAGTCAAGTTTAAATTCATATCTTTATTATTAAAGTTAACGCGTGAGATTATAGTTATATATTTTACTTAAATTGTAGTGGCGACACTTTGACTGAATTAGAGATTTGTACCTACCTGAAAGGGAACATGTTGCAGTAATGGTATCAGGTCTCGGATGGAAGGAAAAGGAATAAGAAGTTATGAGGGAATGAAGTAACGAAGTTGTCCTTGTAAAATTGTCGCACAAGCCAATAATTGACAATAAAACCCTCTGCCACACATAAAAAGAAAGAAAAGCTGTAACCCCAGAAAGAGTCATAACTCTCCCCTCTTTGGTTGATATTCCGAAACATTGCCAACGACCGACCGTTACTTCAGAGAACAGAACTCTTTAAAATAACGAATACTGCGTGCCTATATAGGGTTCAGGCCCAACCTACATCGTCACGAATTATCTCTTCCGCTGGAAGAAAAGTGAAACACTGGACATTTAATAGAATTGATGGGAACCCTCTGCATGGCAATTAATGAGTACACTCCTGCGAGCTGTCAAACTTTTTCTAACAATCTGATTTGACTTCTGCATTATCCTGAAAGATACAAAAGTGTCTCCAATTGAGAGGCGCGAAAAGGAACACAAAAGAGTGGTTTTTATCGGCCATCTCACTTTGTTTTAAATTAATTTACGTTAATTTAAAATTATGAGATATGCTTATTCTGGAAACATCTAGTGTGTCAAAATGATTTAAGAAGGAACTTTAAGTTACAAAACTTTATTTAAACCGTAGAAGTGATAAAGAGAAAAAGAATTATTAATTTTAAGAAACACTTAAATAGTGTGCACAATTGTATACAATTAAATTGTGCAAAATTTCACAACTATTATTCTGCAATTAAACTGCAGCAATTAAAACATGGACACAATAGTACATGGACGTCTTAACACTTTAAACAATTGTACTCCATCGACACTTGTTATCAACATGTGCACTTATTGTATCATCCCTACAAGCCGAAGCAGATGTAAGTCAAAATTAAGTCGTAAACGACATAGACGTGCATGTATAAACAAAGGAAAGTATTTGAGTGAGAGAAAATTAAATTGCAGGAGCAATGCTCTATGTGAGGAATAAACCTAATTTTAAACTCTAAAATTTGTATGCATTTTCATTAAGGCAAAAATACAATTGGTATTTGAAAATTGAAGTTGACAATGTCTATGTATTCATAACATAAGAACATTTATTGCATTATTAACAAAATGAATTGTACAACGCAAAGTAAACGATTGCCACAAGCAAAAATCAATATATTAAGTAGAGTTGAATTATAACCATAATTAGAAAGAAGATAAAATATTTTAACGATTTTTCTTTTCACTTTCTGCTTTGTCTTCCTAACTATAAATTGAATACGAATCACCAGAGATGTTAACACTTGATCATCGACACTTGTTATCAACATGCGTGCAATTTATTGTATCATCCTCACAAGCCAGAAGCAGATGTAAGTCAAAAATTAAGTCGTAAACGACATAGACGTGCATGTATAAATGCTGAAAGTACTTGAGGAGAAAGAAAAACCTAAATTCGCAGGAGCAATGCTCTATGAGGAATAAAACCCTAATTTTAAACTCTAAATTTGCATGCATTTCACATGGCAAAAATACAATTGGTATATTTGAAAATAATTGACAATGTTCTTAGTATTCATAACATAAGAACATTTATTGCATTATTAACAAAATGAATTTCACAACGTAAAAGTGTAAACGATTGCTACCACAAAAATAATAAGTATTAAGTAGAGTTGAATTACAACCATAATTAGAAAGAGAAGATAAATATTTTAAATCTTTCACTTTTCGTTTGTCTCTTCCCTAACTATAAATTGAATACGAATCACCAGAGATGTTAATGAATGTGGTAAAAATTGCATGTCCTGCGATGAGTTGCAAAGCGACCCCAGAAACTCCCGTTAAAGAAAAATTGTAACCCAAAGAGATGTTAAACCTGTCATCACATGTTCTACGATTTCTTTGCCTAAATTGAACAACCATCAAAACAAAGAAAAATTTTCTCTAGCCCAACGAAAATATATCAATCTGTGATAATTTGAAAATTCAATCAAATTTAACCAGATGAATTCTGTAAAAGCAGATGAAAAGAAAATGACACCCTGAAGTTATTTCATTGTAAATATGGAGGTTCAAGCGTTGTGTTACCTTCCGGTGCTGTGTCCCTTGAAGGATTTATTATCAAATAAACAAACAAACAAAAATAAACACAATCTAGGAATCGCCAAGAGAAAATATCAAAATAAATTTTCTTCTGTTCCATGACTGGGTAAGAAAGAAAATGCAGTTATCATTACTCAATTAAAAATCTTGGTTTTAAAGGTTGAGACTATTGATACTGATCTCACACAGAATCCAGAATAATGAATAATAAATATAATGTTAACGTGGTGAATTAAGAAGTCGTCGGCATCAAACCGCTGCAATCGTTTTAATGTTTTGTTTTATCGTATCTGATGTCTTCTGTCACAAGAAATATTTGAAATACTTAACCATTATCACACAATTCAAAGTGAACAATATTTTATGGGAAAGATAACGCCACGCTTCTAGTCACATAGTGATCGATAGAGTTTCGTTGTCGTTGTCTGCTATATTGTCTCTTCATCCAATACATCTGTTGCAAAATGCAGATGCTGAAAGGAGTTGCGAATTGTTGCAGCTGCGGACTTGTCTCCAAAACTTTCCAGTAAAACGATTTAAAGAGATATGTTGTAATCACTACTCGTTTTGTAATCCTTCCAAAATACGCAGACCATCCCTGCTTGTAGCTAATACTGAGGCTACCAATAACGTCTTAATCCATCACAAGGTATCCCGTCAGGGATTACCTTCTTTACGCAAGTAATGGGACCCGAAGAGATGTTTTGCTGGTATTTACTTTCTTTGCCAAACACAACCACCTCCCCGGATACCCTGTAATTCATTTCTATTTTCCTCCTTCATCGACACTTTTGCCTTTAATCATGTCTGACTACAGTTTAAATTAATGTTTTATACCTCTGTGCCGGATGTGCGTTTATGATATAGGTCTCCTCGTGTCATTGGAAGCACAGAAGTTGCAGTGGAGGTGTAAAAAGAAGTTTGATGCACTTATTGGAAGTGAGCAGCAATTGCTCATTAGGCGTAAAATTTGTTTCATTGCTTTCCAATTGACGAAGATCTTCAAATAAATCAGCAGATATTCAAACTTTCGATCAGACGTATCCACGGTAGCTTTATAATCTTAAAACATTCATGTTTGTGCATTTCTATCACGGTTAGTTTCCCTTCAGATCCATCAATTTTGCACCACTGGAACACTTACTCAACTTCGACAGCCCCCTAGTATATTTTTCTCTTTAAACTTACAGTTTGTTTGAGACAATTTGTAAAATAAACTCCTTCAACATCCTTTAAAATTGCAATTTTCTCTTCAATCTCATAATACATAGGCCCACTTTAAATCCGAAGTAGAAACACTGCAATCAAGTGCATGAAATATTTTCCATGTTTTAAATTATCCTGTCAACCGTTAGAACATATGAAAACTCTTCTTCAAAATGTCTAACAACTCATTTACAGCATCACTTTGTATTATTGATTGTTTCCACTTTCAAAGCATTTGATTATTTTTATTTTATTCTTTAAACAAAGTTTGCCTTTTGGCAGTATTTATCGATTTTGCTGAAGTTGCTGATATGGCAAAGTCTGTTCATCTGATGCGTCGATATAGAAACAGCTGGCGGAAAAGGAAAAAGGGTTACATCAGACGAGGCCTCTATGATCGGATCCATTATTCTGATTATTTTATAAGAAGAATGGCGTCTGTATAGGTGCAGGATTACGAGAAACGGAAGTGGGTGGGAAAGTGGAAAGGACAAACTATTTATCGAGTAAGACCAATGGTTGATTCCTAAAACGACGGGGAAGGCAAAGTGTAGGGTTGTATGATGGATGTTTGGGAATGCTTCTCTTGGGACTTAATGTATATTTACTTTCGAAAATAGAAAACTTATTGCCGTCTTACATTAGAGGTTCAGTGACAGAAAATAACTAGCACCTTATATTTTAAATCTGAACTTGATTCACACTAACACAAATGAATTATTTAAAATTAGATCCCAGCATCTTTGAATAATACGAAGCACATTAAGATGTTTATCAAAATCACTGCATGTAATAAAATCATTTCCTTTATACGATTGTGCTGTTTCTGAATTGGTAAATAATAATATGTTCAGATATGACCATAAACATAATTTAGATTTATTATTTACTCTGACATAACATTTAGAGAAGTAACACAATGAATAAATCAGAATGTACAAGGATAGCTCCCAAAATGATTTAGAACTTCAAACTGTCTTCCCATTATTAGGGACTTGATTTCTACATTTGACACTTATTCACTGATGAGGATGAAGTGCACATGAGCTGCCATCACCTTTCTACGCCTTCTACACCACTCTAATGTAGCTGAATTTGACACAATAGATTGTATATATCACTGTTAAACGAAGGGTCGGATCACTGACCACTGAGTGAGGTCAGACGTTGGCTGCGATCTTGGGACCAAGGACTTATCGGGTTACCACGGCAATGACATAAATGACTAATCAGAAATCTTAGCACTAGAACTAGGATGGGAAAAGTTCTACTACTAGTTACCGTTATTTGTCGCCAGGTTAAATCGAAGATATTATCAATTTTAATCGTAAAATATCTTCCTTAACAAGCAATTACAATAGCTCTTCAAGCAAATGAATCGTTATTATATTTCTTATAATTTATTTACCAAAATTAATAAAATTCATTCTCTTTTTATGAAACCCTAGTCGATAATTTAAGGTTTCTCTACAGACAATTTTGAACTATGAATGTACACCAAAATGGAATTTCTTACTATCTCGACCTCATTGTTTTATCTATTTGAATTAGTAATACATCCGAGAGTAGAAAATAATGGTATCCAGCTGAATTACCTATTCTAAATTTCCGAAATATTTCAGAATATTTTAAACACCGGAACATCCACTGGGTCATTAATGTTGAGTAAAAGTATTTAAAAATCAGGAAAATTTAATTGCAGGAAACTTCATTACTTTGATCTTCGCAGCCATTTTTGATTCTAATGTATAAAACAGTAAAGATTGGTGGACGATAGCAGAAATTCTATAGGATTAGCATTACGTTCACGAAATAAATAAGACCGTTAGACGGGAGCCATAAATGACCATGAACACTAGTCTACATTAGAATACCTACTAATGATATGTAGTATCATGAACTGAATATCAACTAACATTAAATTTATCGCACAAATTACAACAGTGATATCAGTTCCTCCTGATTGCTACTATAAGTAATTTTATTTCATTTTGTCTTTAACGGCGAGCATCAAAACTAGTTTTTGTTCTTAACCTTTAAAGACCAATGTTACTAACTTGCAATATTTTAATAAATAAACATGTATCATTCCTTTCAATTTGATTGTCTGTAAATACAAAAACTCCCATAAAATCACGTCAAACGTAATAGAAGATTTACTTTTAGTTTTTCGACGTTATCAGAGTAGTTTACTTAAAGGTCCGATTCTCGTATGTATGGTAATTAATCATCGAACGTTTCTGTCTTCCAATCAGACTGCTGCGTTTCCATCTTTCCTATTACCTATTCATTTGAAACCATATATTCAACCTAAATATTAACTGAGGAAGAAATTTGTTGTTTTCATGGCGTTTATTTTATAGAGAGGTATTTTAATTTACATACTGATTAAGATACAGTCTGTGATATTTAAATTTGCACAGTGTTATATATGGATGAAGTAATATCTGTAGTCTTATGAATATGATAAGTTCTTATAGTTTTAGAAGTTATTTAACACTAAATTAATTTTGTATTTTGCTAGTTTTTCATTTTACTTGTAGAATCTTTTTAACTCATTATAAAAATTGCTTAATTAGCAATATATATATATGCCATTACATACAAGGTATGAAAATAAAATTCTCCTAGTTTCAATTTAACGACAGGATCTTATTATAAAATGTATTTAAAATATTTCGAATTTAATAGCCTACGAGGCCTTTGATATTTTGACAATCTCTGCATAGTTCAGTTATGAGGGTAAACTTCTTTGGTATCGCAAGGAACGACTTCGTAATTTAGTTGTGAGTGTTTGAAATACTCAAAATCTGTCTCTCCTTCAATAGTTTATTTCAAGACATGTATGAGGTTGGTCTGATGAACAGGCGAGCACGGTGGATGAACAAGCTACTAGATAATAGAGCACAATCAAGATGAGAGCCGAATGTAGGCAGGCAGGCAGGCACATGCAGAAAGTACTAACAATCCATGCAGTATGAGATGAGAAAACTGGAGATCTAATCTGCTATAGAAGAGGCGTATGCGCCAAACGCAATCGACAGCTGTTTAGCGTAAAATCTAATCTTTCGAATGCAGTGCCTCTGCTTCTGTAAACAAATGGCACAGCTGCAGCCTTCAATTGCATTAGAATATTTTTGCTTCAGAAAATAACTGTTACAATATCGTATCGAATTGTCGTGAATTACAAATCAAAACTACATTGAAATTTGTTGAATGAAGTTTAAGGCAATGAATGCGTGTGTTTACCTAGTGAATGGTTTTTGACGGTTTTGAGTGGTTAAGCTTTTCTAGATGGTCAGAGAAGACGTTGATTTGTCAAAGTCGGCAACTAGGCTCCGATATAACTGACGGTTATATCGCGATTGCTGACTTGAATGAATTGACAAAGAACCCGAATTTTACATAATTTCAACATGAAAAGTTAGTCAAAGGAGTCTAAAATTTCACATCGAATAAGGCGTCTGAAAATTGTCGAATACACTTTGAATGCCATCGAAATGATCCACTTCATGATATTCAGGTCTCATTTAGAATAAGAGAAGGCAGGTGCCGCTGCATAGAACAGCCCTCTGAAAGAAACTTTGATACTTCACTTATCACATCTGATATTACGTATACGAGGTGATATTAGCTAATGAGACCAACGCTACTACAGAAGTGCGTATGTGCTAAACGCTGAGACTGAAAGCTGTTTAGCGAAGCTCTCCAAATGGCTACTAAATGATGATAAATGTATTGTTAAACCACTGCTGAAATTATAATTTATTAAGAATGTATAAGAATGAATCACACGCCCGCCTTTGAGTGGTTTAAGCATTTTAAAGATGATCGAAGACGTTAGCGGGATTCACGCCTGTCGTCTTCCACGCCAAAAACTGATACCATCCAACAAATCAGTAATATGGCTCCAATCTGACAAAAGTATATTAAGTATTTGAAAGGATTGTTGTTCAGAATCAAAAGAATCTGTATGCACCACATGTCAAATTTGACATGCAAAAATGTGCCATAAAGATGCCTAATTTTCCCAGCCTGAGAACAAAAGAAAGCTCTCAAAATGTTTGTACTGGATGAATGCCATTGAATATGACCCAAGCCATATTGTAAAGGATACAACGTGATTGATTTTGTTTTACTTATGGTCCTGAAATGCAAGCAATAATCCTGCACAATGAGCTTGTCTTCAACGACGTCCTGCAGCTGGAATGAGTAAAATCAAATTGAAAGTCTAATGAGAAAGAACAATCTATATGGAAGAAAAACTGGTGTTCTCTGTTTGGGAAGCAATGATTATTCAACCACGGGTCCTAGATGTAAAGTGATCTGAGTATCTTGCATTGAGACGAAGAGTTCAGCAGTAATAACCTATCTGCTTCTGAACGACGGACGAGCAGGATTTGAGTGCAATCACATAAATAAGAGCTAAAATGGAATGGTATCAGGAAGTAAACTGAACTCTTTATTTGATGGTTGTATAGAGCAAATAAGAAATTAAATTTGATGTAAGTCCCAATCCTGCTCACCACACACCTCACATTCCAAATTAACCATTTTAAAATTTATTCCAATATAAATTTATACTCAGCCATACTTTATTCTTCTTATTTGCCTTCGATTTTAAAACCAATATAAATTCTCATAAAGCATATTTCCTGATGTTATTTAAAAATAGTTAATAGTGGATTCATTAATATTTATGACAAGATGTTTCATTAATAGAGAGAGCCAGTCTTTGATAGTAATTTAAGTATACTATTTTAGAAGTATTTATGGCAATTATTTAACAGATGTAACAAATTAGTTAATTTTACCTATTTATTTCAGAATAATATAAAAATTCTATACTACAAGTGTAAAGATTGAATATCCTTTCTTTAGTTTTTAATAAGAAATTTAAGGAAATTAAAAATGTGACTAAACATTCATAATAGTCTTTAAATATTTATTTTCTTACATATATTGAATTTATTTCCCTGCCATTATTGTTTAGTCATATGATTCTTTCCTTCATTTTCTTTCTTTCTCTTGAATGCTCTTTAAATATTGAATGTTTTTGAATTAACTGTTTTTCAATCTAGTTGATGTCTCCGCTTTAATTTTTGTTTCTTTGAGCCTATTTTAAATCTTATAGAATTGACCTTTTCTTAACTATTGTTAACTTTGTTTTTACATATGTTTGTTGGTTTTCAAAATATTTTATTTTGTTATTAATCTTAGCATAACCATTTTCAAATCTAATTTGGTATAAATTTCCTTTAAATAAATAAACTGCTCTTCACTCTGGGCGGTAAATCTCTTTTCACGGAGAGTATGGTAGATGGGATAAATATTGTAATGTTCTTTCTTTTCTTAAAATATTTTGGTTTATAAAATTATTTTAATATATATTTTGTTTTGTTTTTAAATTGTTGTTTATTCGTTTTTATAATTAGTACTCTAGATGTTGGTAGCCATCTTTAAAAATATGTACACTATTTTATGTGGTTCCTTTGAAATTTTTACTTTATTTTGTGAATATTTTTAAATTTAGTTTTTAGATATTTTGTTTAGTTAATATCCTTTTGGGATTTTGTTTTGTACTGTTGGTGATATTTATTTATTTATATTGATTTTTATATTATGTTTGCATTTCTTTTTCCTTTATATTGATTTTCTGAATTTTCTGATTTTCTTGGTTTATCAATATATTTTATATCAATGTCACTGAAGTGTGATGATTTGATCAGTAATAGTTATAAACACACTTTATTCCATCTCAAATAATAAACTGTTTCATTACATTATTCCATTATTCAAATTTTACTCTCTTCACTGGCTTCTTATAATCTGTTCACTTAATATTCTTTGTCTTTATTTCATACTTTGATTTAGAATGTTTAATAAAGTATAATAATTTTTATATGAGTTACATTTATTAATTTTAGCGTCTCTTTTATTGATTATTTTCAAAATATGTAGTTTTTCAGACTTTAATACGAATTTAGAACTGATACGTTGAATTCGTTTATGATGATGTATTTGTGATTTATAATTTGACTTTGGATCATATATATATATACATAATATAAAATATACACGAGATGTATATTATATAAAGAAACTGACGCCATGAAACTTTTATTTTGATGTCACATATTTATTTATTATCACCTTCATATACACCCTCAATCCCTACATCTCCATGCAAATCTAATGTCTGAAACAATGCTAGAAGTCTACGTCTGTCAACCCTTCAAGGCGTACCGTTTCTCTTCGCAACAGATAGAAAAATCATGGACCAAGGTCTTGCGAATAAGGTGGATGTTTTAACACTGGTATGCTGTAATTAGCTAGAATCCCTCTTGAAGGGCAAATGTGGAAATGAGCATTGTGTGGTGGAAAATTTGTTTTATGGATTCTTTGTCAATTTCTGAAATCTTAGTAACTGTACAAATACTTAACCGACGGTCGTATCGAACCAGCTACTGATTATTTTGATATTTTACTGCTTTTATATGGAAGGGAAGACCTGGGTGCGAATGATCTGCTGTGCTGCCCTTTGGCCATCTCTTGAAAACGCCTAAGCCACTCAAATACACGTGCACGTTACAACCATCCATTGTCATACATTTCTTTCAATAAATTATAAAAGTTTCCGTAATGGGTTTTCCATGTGACATTTCACAACAATATGTTGCTCTTTATCACTCTTCGGCGAAACAAGAAATAACTCTAATGCAAACGAAGGTTACGAGAGAATAGATTAGTTTTACAGAAGCGAGGCACCGTACTGAAAGAGAAGGCTTCACGCTAAACAGCTATCCGTCGCTGGTGTTTGGAGCATGCGTACTCCATCAATAAGAGTGTCAGTCCCGTTTTTTTATAGCCTGGCCTCGTATAAATGAATCATAATTCCCAACTCCATTCATATTACATACTGGCAGAGGCATAAGAATCTTTCTTTGGCATAAACTAAGCATTTATTCAAGGTGATTTTATGAACTTATTACACATAATGAAATAGGTATTGTCATATTGTTGCCACATTTTACTTACACGAAGTAGCAGTGCATACTACTTAGAGCAAGAAGCAAAGCACATCACAGAGCAGCACGTTAGGCGAAAAGAGAGTGCGAAGGTGCAAAAGGTAAGAGAGGATATAGGTATATCACGATTGCTGATGATTTGTAGTGAGTCTAGGCCGCAGAGTGACTTTCAAGCTCTGAGTTATTTGCAACTATGAACAGGTTGGATATATGTAATAATTAAACATCCTGTACTAATAGCCCTGAGGAAGGTTATCTATTAGTTGAGAGATGATGAATCTCTGGAAAAGTTGAAGTATTTTCTACTGCTTTAAAGCTACCCCATAGGCTTGTGCCTGGTAAGAGGTGATTTTGATGACTAACTGAAGGGATGGAAGAGAGGAGGTAATTAAACCTATGGAGGTACACGGCTGTGAAGGAAAATATTTTAAGATGTTATTGATAAGGAAATTTAGATATGGAATTAAAGTGAAAGTAGAGAGAAATTTTAAGGGAGGGGGGTCGTAAAAATCAAGAAGCACGCTTCTTGGTGTTTTAGAATGTGGCTAAGAGGACGTTCTTTGATTAGGGCGAGTTTTTACACTCGGAAAAAAGGGAAAGTCCTGAATAAGCAAAGAGAGGACAGCTTTAGTAAATAAAAGCATGAAAGTTCGTTGTCAAAAATTTGGTTCGATTCTAAAAACAGAATATGTTGAAAATGAAAAAGGAAGTTAAAAAGAAGAAAATAAAGTAATTACCCCAGTTATTTTTCATCATACACACACGCACGCGAGCTTGCCCGCATGGGATGGAAAGTATTGTTAGAAGAATATGAACTTAAGACAAGAAAAGTACTTAAAGAATACTCACCCAAACAAACAAAAAATAATGAAACTATTGCAATATTTTAAGTTTCTAGGATAGCACGTAAATGCATATAGCTTGAGCTTATGCAATAAAAATCACGTCTTAATTTTTTTTTATTAACTACTACTATTTTGTTATCTTTAAACATAATATACTAGTCATTATTCTTTCCTAGCACAACTTTGAATAAGACCTAACTGAATAATTTTAAGTCAAAATAGAATTTGAGTTACTTCAATCTACGGCTTTCTGAAACCAAACAAATCATCAAGAATAGCTGTAATCTACAAATTATGTACGTAAGGATCAATCAACAGTCAGAATAAATTTTATCCAAATAATATATTTCTTATTAATAATTAAGATTTTATGATAACCTCTTCAAATCAGAGTTCACTTTAGCCCTGAATGAGTATAACAGTGAGTGTTTGGATTTAAAGTGTGTGTGTGTGTGTGTGTGTAGAAAAAGAAAGAATTATCTCCGAGATATTATTTGACGTTTTCTTGAGAGAAGGTAGTCACTATTTGTAATTAATGTTTCTTTCCAAGGTGGCAAGTGTCAGCAGAGAAGGAGAACCTTAGGTCCGAAGCGAAAGCTTACGTATTCTAGGGAGAAAGGGAACTATTAGACCGAGTCGAATGCTTTTATATTCTAGAGCGAAATACAGAACCATTTGGGATAATTCCATAAATCGGACAAATTCAGTTGTTAACAGCTCAGTAGGTTTCTAGTAAAAAAACATGTGTGACTCTTTTAAAGTAGAAGTCAAAATCCTATTAATTTTATGCATAAAAATTGATGTTAAGAATATTCAAATAAGTAGAAACAGAGGGTAAATTTACAACTTAAAATTTTTCTGAAAAGAATGGAAATTGTAAAAATTTATTGTTTTAAATGACTTACTGTAATTATAAACACAGGTAAAGAAATCGTGAGAAATCTTAATTTTAAAAAAAAATTAATTGAATGTAAACATATTTCAAATAGAAAACAAAGAGAATTTCTAAAGTTTACTGTTGGGGAAGATACTTTGAAAGTGATATACTGATTTTCTGTCTAATTATCGGCTTACAAATTTTACTAAAATTTTCATTATTTTGCTCTTTGTAAACAATTTTTTATAATAGTTAATATAAGTCTACAAATATAAAATGCTTAAAAAATACAAAAGTGTGCGAGGGTTAAATGCTTTTTACAAACTTTAGAAACTCAACACATTCGTAAGACTACAGATGTTAAATGCTCCATCCATATATATAACACATTGATACAAATTTAAATATCACAGACTGTATCTTAATCTAATTAATAACCTTAGAATTAAAAATACCTTACTCTCTATCTTGCATCAAACGCCACATAAAGGAAAACAACAATTTCTTCTCAGTTAATGTTAGTTGAAATAATATATGGCTTCAAATGAATAGATGACGGGAAAAGATGGAAACGTAGGAGTCTGATTGGAAGAATGAAAATGCTTTCGATGACTGACATACAGGCAAGGATCCAGGCCTATAAATAGTCTACTCTGATAACGTCGAAGAACTAACTAGAAATAAATTTTTTTCCTACTACATTTGACAAGTTTGCTTTTTATGGGAGTATTTTCGTATTTGCAGAGCAATCAAATTGAAAAGGAATAATACCTGTTTATTTATTAAAGCAATATTGCTGCAAGATTAGTTATAGTGCTCTTCAAAGGTTAAAGAACAACCATTTTTTATGCTCACCGTTAAAAGTCAAAAAATAGAAGAAATGAATACTTATATGTAGCAATCAGAGGGAACTAAAAATATCACTTTGCTGTAATTTGTGCGAAAAATTCTAATGTTAGTTTATATTCAGTTGTTGATACTAAGATATCGTGGTTGAGTGATTACTGTTGCCTAGTGGTCATGGTCATTTAAGGCTCCCGTCTAACGGTCTTATTGATTTCGTGAACGTAATGTTAATCCAATGAAATATCTGCTATCGTCCTCAAGTCTTTATTATTTTATCTATCAGAATACAAAAAAAAGTGACTGCGAAAAAGTAAACATAATGATAGTTTCTACGGAATTATATTTCCCGCCGATTTTTAAAAATACTTTTACTCATACATTAATGACCCGGTTGTGGATTTCCTGGTATTTAAAAATATTCTGATATATTTCGGAAATTCGGAGAAAATAGGTAATTCAGTGGATACCGTTAGTTTCTGATCTTTCGTATGTACTTTACTGTATTCAAATACATAAAACAGTAAATATTCGAGAATGGTAAAAGAAATTCCATTGGATTAATATTTGCATTCGCGATTTCAAGATCTTCGGTAGAGAGGAACCTCTTAAATTATCGCCTAAGATTTCATAAAAAGGAGATAATTTTAGTAATTTTTAATTAGTAAGTAAATTTAGTAAAGCTGTGTAATAGTAGTTAAATTGATAAGGAGCTATTGTATTTTTGCTCGTTTGGAAGGTTTTTATACGATTAAAATTGATAAAGTGTTCGTTTTGACCTGAAGATAAAAAAAAAAAAAAAAAAAAAAAAGAATTAGATCTGCAACTGCAGGAGAACTTTTCCATCCTAAGTTCCTGGAGTTAATGATTTCTGAATCAGTCATTTAAGTATACGACATTGCCATGGTAACCGTGTGGACATGGTCCCAAGCTCATGGCCAACGACATTTCACTCGAGTCGTCGGTGCGAATTCTAACCCTTCGTATAGCGAGGCTGATACTCGTTAAATCTGTCGTGGCTCCAAGTCTTTCTATTAGAATTGAGTAAGCTTAGAGATGTGATGTCAGCTCATATGGCATCCTCGTCATTTGAATGAGTTTCAAAATGTAGAAATCCATCGCTGATAGCGGGAGGTTGGTTTGTAGTTCTAAATCGTTTGGGTCAGCTCTGTCCGTTTGTACATTCTGGCTGTAGCCATCGTGTTTCTTCTCTAAATGTTATGTCAGTAAATAAATAATCTAATTTATGTTTAGTTATGTCTAGAACATATATTACTTACACAATTCGTTTAGAAAGAGCACAGTCGTACGAAAAGAAATAGTTTTATTACATGCTGATGATTATGATAAACATCTTAATGTGCCTTGTACTCTTATTCAAAGATTCTGGGATCATTCGAATTTTAAATAATTCATTTGTGTTAGTGTGAATCAAACTTCAGATTTAAAATGAGTCTTCGATTATATTTCTGTCACACATACATCTAATGTAAGACGGCAGTAATTTTTGATCTGTCATATCTATTAGTCTTTGCTCAGGTTGTGAATAAAAACAAAGACAAAAGTTTGTTGGGTTTTTTTTCTGATTTGGTCGAACCTCGCTATAATGCACCAGAGATATAATGAACTCTTGGTTAAAATAGACTTGTTTCTAGGTCTCAATTGAACATCTTTGTAACAAGTATTATTTTAAATGCCTTACATTGTACTGAAAGTTCATTTATAGTAAAAAAATTCCATGCTCGGTTTTTTTTCCTATTTTTCAAAGGTAAATATACCTATTAGGATCTCAAAAGAAGCATTTCTAAGCTCAAGTCATAAAATTCTACACTTTAGCCTTCCCCGTCGTTTTTAGGAATTAAACAGCGGTCTTTACCAGATAAACAATATGCTACTTTCTCCACTTTCCCACCCACACTTCTTTTTCTTGGAATCTATTGATCCCCTATACAGATCACATTCTTTGTCATGTCTAGAACATATTATTCACGCAGTTCGTTTAGACAGAACACAGTCGTATGAAAGGAAATAGTTTTATTACATGCTGATGATCATGATAAGCATCTTATGTTTCTCGTACTGTGATTCAAAGATCCTGGGATCATCCGAGTTTTAAATAATTCATTTGCGATAGTGTGAATTAAAGTTGTGATTTAAAATGAGTCTTTGATTACAGTTTTGTCACACAGACGTCTAATGTAAAATGGCAATAATTTTTTTTCTATTTTTCAAAGGTAAATATACGCATTAGAATCCTAAAAGAAGCATTCCCAAACTTCCGTCATAAAATCCCCCCGTCACCCTCCCCGTCACCCTCCCCGTCGTTTTGAGGAATCAACCATTGATCCCTACCCAATAAACATTTTGTCACTTTTCCCACTTTTCCACCCTCACTTCCGTTTCTTGGAATACACTGATCCCCCACACAGACCCCATTCTTCAAACTGTCCCTTAAAAATTCAGCATAATAGTAGATCAGATCATAAAAGTGTCGTCTGATGTAACCCTTCTTTCTTTCTCCGCCCTCTGTTTTCAAATCCATATGAGAGCATCAGATGAACAGACATTTTGAGATCTCAGCAGCTTTCTTAAAAATCGGTAAATACTGCGAAAGAGGAAAGCATTTTAAAAAGAGGATAAAAGTAAAATAAAAATTAATCAAACGTTTTGAAGACGGAACCAATCAATCATGCTGCAAAAGAAAGCAGAGTTTTTGAACATTTTGAAGAAAAGGGTTTCTAACTGTTGACTGGGATGATTTAAAACATGAAAACATATTTCATGCGCTGATTGTAAGTGTTTCTACTTCGTATTTCGGAAACTTGAAAATTTAAAAGCGGACCAATGTATTCCGGGATTGTGAAGCGGAAAATCATAATTTTAAGGCCGTTAGAGCAAGTTTATTTTGCAAAATGTCAATGAATCAAATTGTAAAGTTAGTAAATAAAAGCGAAAAATATACTGGTAAAGGCTGTCGAAGGTTGGTGTAAATGTTCCCATGAGTGCAAAAATTGATGGAATTGAAGAAAGGAAAGATTAAAAGGTAAAAATTGCTCAAGAAGGAAGGAGAAAATAGAGATGAATTACTCTGGTATCCCGAGGGGGGGTGTAATTTGTCTTTGCCAAAGAAAGTAAATACCATGGCAAAACCATCTTAGGGTCCACTACTTGCATAAAGAAGGTAATCCCCTGACGGGACACCTTGTGATGGATCAGGACTTTATACATAGCCTCAAAATAAAATTATAGAAAGCAGGATGTTCTGCGTATCTTGGAAAGTTACAAAATGAGTAGTGATTATAACGTATCTCTTTAGGAGTGAATCGTTTTACTGGAGAAGTTTTGAAGACAAGTCACAACTGCAACAATTCACAACTCTTTTCAGTATCTGCATTTTACAACGAATGTATTGGATCAAGAGAAAGAGACAATATTACAGACAAAGAAGTCGAAGATGAAACCCTATCGATCACTATATGACTTGAAAAGCATAGTGTTATTTTTCACTTAAAAATAATATTGAACACTTTGAGTTGTGTATTTCAGATAATTTTAGTGACGAAGACATCGATTCCGAAGTAAAACAAAACATTAATGTGATTGCAGATGGCGGTTCTACACCCGACGACTGCTTAACACAATTCACCACGTTGACATCATAACTAACTATTCATCATTCGGGATTCTGTGAGGGGAGCAATTTGAAAAGTCTCAACTTTGTTTTTTGAAACATGGATTTTTTTTAGTGGAAAGTGGTACCCTCGACAGGACACGGGTATTTCGGATTTGAACATTTATATTTTGAACCTTGTTGAATTCAACTTTGTTGTGATTGAATCTTTGCTGTGGTTTTAACTTTGAACTGAAATATGATACAGAAAAATGAATTTGGCACAACTGAGAACACAGAGAAAATCATGCCGTATTTCGTTTTCGGCATGTGCTACGATGATTGATGATGAACTCTCTAAAGAATCGCCTAATATGTATAACCCTTCGATATTGAAGTTGCAAATTACGGATAAATTTACATGATTGGATGCATGTCAATCTAAAATTACTAACAATCTATTGATCGATAAAGATACTGACGAAGCCTTTGAAAAATATTTTTATCGGCTGAATCATACAGAGACAAATATTCGGAACTTTGTTCTCAAACTGCGCAAATAAGCTTGAAAGAATCAGCTACAAGGAAAATTTGTGAAAAGCGAAATTTCAAGCTCCCAAAAATAGAACTGAAAATATTTAGTGGAGGAGCTAGAGACTACTTGTTATTCTGGAGTCACTTTCGAAAAATTCATGAGGATTCCAGTACCGCCAATAATGACAAATCCCATTATCTACTACAGGCTGTTATTCCGAAATCAAAAGTAACGCGAGTATTGGATAGTTTCCCTGCGACTGCGAAGAATTATCCGAAGACGGTTGCTCAACTGCAGGAGAGATTCAGGCGAAAGGATTTACTCGTACAGATTTATGTGTGAGATTTGCTCTCATGGTTATGAAAAATGCGGTCACCGGTCGCTCAAAGACTGATCTCCCAGCATTGTACGATGAGTTGGAAGCGAAGATCCTAGCCATGGAGAGCTTAGGACACACGCAAGAAAAATTTGGGGGATTTCAAAACCCATTGATGGAGTCTTGCTTACCGGAAAAAGTATTAATGGTCTGGGAAAGAAGCAGGAACCATGGATTAACAGCTGGCAATGAATAGCGAAATTTGGATCATTTAATAAATTGTCTTCGTCTGGAAGTAAAAGGTGAAGAAATGGTAAATCTTGCACAAACTGGTTTTGCCTCCTACCAGAATCCGCGAAGGAAGGAATTTCATAATGAACCATTAAAACAATCCGGGGAGTCCTCAACAGCATCTGCTTCAGTAAGTCTTCAAAAACCAGGTAGGAAAGATCATTGTATTGTTTGTGATAAATTACATTCTAGTGAAATATGTTTTTCGGCCAAGAAAATGGCTTTAACTGCTAAATAAAAATTATTGTTAGAAAAGGTTACGTTTTTCTTGTTTAAAAATAGCTCGACATACAAGTAAATTTTGCAATGATAAAAATCGATTGAAATGCCCTGAATGTAATAACCACCATTTTGAATTAATGTGTCCGGAACTAAGAAAAACTAATGAACTTTAAAGTTGTTTTCCAAAACTTGAGAATTCCCTTTTTAATTGTAGCAGAAGCGAAACTGTCTTTTTGAAAACGCTGTGCGTTTTAATTCGATGTCAAGGTCATCCGCGATGGGATCACTAGCTCGCGAAGCAGTTATGTAAGCGAAAAAATTATGACTCAGCTGAATGATTTTCCTCTTCGAACGGATACTGTGATTGATGTCTTGTAGGGGGGGGGGCCGTGTAACCGAACAAAAAATTCTTTAGTAGTTTAAACAGTTTTTTCCTCGTAGTTTTGAAGCTTTCTCTGAAAAAAAAAGATTTGTGGTTTCATTCCGAAGATTGAGAATAATAAGATTTTGAATGAATTAAAAAGAAAGAAAATAGTTTTTGCCGATTTCTTTCGGAAAGAAACGGAAATTAATCTTTTGATAGGTGCTGATGTTATAGGGAAATTATTGACAGGAAATATTGTAGTATTACAATGTGGCTTAACGACCGTAGAAACGAAACTCAATTGGACGGTGTTATGAAAGGGATCGTGCAGAATGGATAATATTTTACCCTCATTATCGATGCATTCCATGACATTACCAGCGAATAAACTTTGAGGAACTTGAGGTTTTAGGAACATCTTCCGAAACCGAAAAAGAGAAAAATGATTTTAATTTAAAGAATTTTAATAATAAAATTAAAATTCTTCCGGATGAAAGATATGAGGTAGAACTTCCGTGGAAACTTGATTTTTCGAATTTACCCAGTAATAAATATTTGGCTAGAAAAAATGATTAACAGATTCTGAAACGGGGAATTTCTTTCGGTAGTTCGGTGAGAAAGGTTGAATATTATTGAATGTGTTCCAGATTCTGAACTGAATACAGCATGCCATTATTTATCCCATAGGCCTGTGATTAAATTTGATAGCCGAACTACAAAAATTCGACCTGTATTTGATGCTTCTGCCTCTGAGAAAGGGAGTCCTTCATTGAATGAATGTTTATTTAAGGGAACCAATTTAATATAATTAATACCTGACATTGTCGATCGATTTAGAATGTATCCCATTGGATTAAGTGTGGATATCGAAAAAGGCTTTTCTGATGTTGTCTGTTGCTCCGAAAAACAGAGACTTCGATTTTTCTTCCCTTGTAATGATGAATTAATTTATAGACATTGTCGAGTTATATTTGGTGTTTCTTCGAAACCCTTTTTATTAAATGCAACTATTACACATCTTTTGAACAATTGTACTGTTGTTCAGAAAATTAAATGTTCTTTTTATGTCGATAATTGCTTAACGGGAGTATAACACATCAATAAATAACTCCCGAGACTAACCCAGAGATGGCGCTCGTAGTAAACCAGTAACCAGGTCTTTCTAGAGTACGAACCTTTGCTTGAAACGTGTCAAAATTTTAAGTCGATCGGACCAGAAACAGCTGAGTTATCGAGGTTGGAGTAAAGTCGTTTTGTAGTTCGTTTAAAAAATGGAAAAAACCGAGTTTCGTGTTCTGATAAAACATTGTTTTTTAATGGGTAAAAACACCGTGCAAGCGAAACAATGGATTGAAAAATGTTACCCGGACTCTTGTCCATCAAAAGCAACGATTTGTCGGTGGTTTGCCGAGTTTAAACGTGGTCGTACCGACACAAATGACGCGGAACGCTCAGGTAGACCTGTGAAAGCCGTTACACCGGAAAATGTGAGTGAAGTGACAAATATTATAATGAAAGATTGTAAAGTGAAGCTCCGTGAGATTGCTTAGATGACACAGATATCATATGGAAGTGTATTTACTATCCTTCATGAAAAATTGAGCATGAAAAAGGTTTTTTCCAAGTGGGTGCCGCGATTGCTTTCGATGGAACAAAAACAGCAACGAGTCGATGATTCAGAAAGCTGTTTATCGCTATTTACTCGCAACAAAAAAGATTTCTTGCGAAAAAAAAAAAAATTGAAAAAAAGAAAAAAAAAGAAAGAGAGAGAAAGATTTGGAAAAGCGTTGGAACGATTGTATCACCCTAAAAGGTGATTAACAAAAGGTGTTATGTTGATGAATAAAAAAAAAATTTGCAAAAAAAATGTTGTTTTCAATGTTAGTCTCGGGACGTATTGATCCATGTGTTATAATGTTGAAGAAGCTGAGAATTTTGTTGAAATAGCACAACTTTTAATGTGTAAAGGTTATTTGAATTTGAGGGGTTGGAAGAGCAATGTAGAGTGTAAACATACTTGTAGGAATTCTGGAGATACTTCAGTTTTGGGTATAATTTGGAATTTAGATAAGGATACATTGAAACGTAAAATAGATTTTGAAATTTTATCATGTGGAACTAAGATAAATAAGAGACTAATTTTGTCAACTGTACAAAAATTATATGATCCTATTGGTGTGTTGACTCCTACTGCATTGCTCCCTAAGCTCATTATACAAGATTTATGGAAATTTCACTTTTCTTGGGATGAGGAATTGCCTCCTGTTGTTAATCGGTTCTCTAAATGGTTAAATGAAATATATTTATTGAAAGATGTAACTTTGTCACGATTTATGAATTTTAATGAAACATCTGAATTGCATGTATTTGTAGATGCATGTAAGGGGGCATATGCCGCGTGTCTCTTCGTTAGATCTCAGGTAGGAAGTGAAAGTAAAGTAGCACTTATTCGCGCTAAAAATAGAGTGGCTCCTCTAAAACCTCTGAGCATTCCCAGATTGGAATTGATGGCTTGTTGTATCGGAGCAAGACTTGTTAATTCCGTTATAAGAGCGCTGGTGTGGCAAGCATTAAAACCACACTCTGGTCGGATTCCACTGTCGCTTTATGGTGGATTAAAGAATGTGGAGAATGGTCGGTTTTTGTTGCAAATCGCGTTAAAGAGATTAGAGAGCTAACAGGGTGCTTTTCATGGCGACATGTACCAGGAAATATGAATATTGCTGATTATCACGCGGATGTACTCCCAAACAAATGTTAAATTCTAAATGGTGGGAGGGTCCAATTTGGTTGAACGAAAATCCAGAATCCTGGCCTGTTAGTGAGGTTAGTTCTCAACCCGGTGTAGTAGATATCGAAAGGAGAAAGTGCAAAAATGTGAATATGAATCTAACAGAAGACCCCCCCCCCCTCCCAGTAAGCAGAAAGAGCCTCTGATTATGATAAAATGATCCGAGAATTTGCTTGGGTATTAAGATTTATAAGTAATTGTAAATTAGTTATAAAGAATGTAAAAACAATAAACTTTTACAATCTGAGTTTGAAAATTCTGAAAAGAAGTTAATTTGTTTAGTTCAAAGTCAATATATTTCTAATGCAAAATTTTTAAATTCTGTCGTAACTTTTGTTGATAATGAAGATATTCTTAGAGTAAAATCAAAAATAAATAACCGAGATGATGAAAGATCTTTTTTGCACCCAATTCTGTTACCAGATAAATGTGAGTTCACTAAACATTTAATTAAGAATGTACATAGGAAAAACTGTCATGCTGGAATCCAAATGATGCAATGCCTGTTGCGGGAGAATTTTTGAATAATCAGAGGTAGAAGAACTATCAAAAATGTTCTTTACAATTGTATTGCATGTAACCGCTATAAGGCCAAATCTATGTCAAGCAAACCAACTCCTCTGCCATCAGCCCGTGTAACTGATTGTTTGCCATTCGAAATTGTGTGAATTGATTTAGCAGGGCCACTGTTTTTGAAAAATGAAAGCAAAGTATGGATGGTCTGTTTACTTGCGCGGTATACCGGGCTATTCACCTTGAACTTGTTAATTCCCTTTCTTCGGATGCCTTTCTTTTGGCCCTTAGGCGGTTTATCGCTAGACCTAGTCGACCACGAACGATTTATGGTGATAATATGACTAATTTCCAGGGTGCTTCTAATGATCTATCAAAATTAAAAAATATTTTAGGAGTTCTGGTCTCCAAAAGGAGACCAGAACTCCTAAAATATTTTGGAAATTTATTCCTCCAACCACGGCTACTTGGGGTGGATGATGGGAGATATTATTTTTGCATCATAAAAGATTTATTAAGGCGTATTTTAGGCAAATCTGTGTTATTCCATGAAGAACTGTTTATCGTAACTTGTGATTGTGAATCAATTATTAACTGTAGACCTTTAACTTATGTATCAGAAAATCCAGAAGAATTGATCTCTCTTATTCTCAGTATGTTCCTTATACAGAACAGAAGTTCTAACACTGATGGTATGGAAGAGTTGAATTCGAGGAGTCTGAACAAAAGAATAAAATATCATAGAAAACTATTTAAGGATTTACGCCAATGTTTTCGAAAAGAATATCTTGGACAACTCGTACAAAAACATAATGGAAATCAATGCATAATCCTCAAATTGGAGATAATAATAAAAAACGATTTTTTTGGCCCTTGGCAAAAATTATTGAGTTGATTCCAAGGCGCAATGAGAAAATTCTCACTGTTAAACTTAAAACGCAACATGGGGCAGTTTAGCCCCTATACAGCGTACTTACCAATTAGAAATTTATTCAAGGAATCTGTTGTAAGGAACTGGGTGGAGAGGAATCTAATTCTGATAATGTGACTGTGTGTGTGTGTGTGATAATGAAAACAATGTAACATCTGCTGATGCTGTGATAGTGAGAAAATTTACATCTTCTGGAAGTCATGTGAAAGCCCCTACAAGACTCGATCTTTTAAATAATGTTTGTTATACTCTTGACTCTTTCTGAGTCTCGGGGGGGGGGGAATGAAGTGAAATAACTGCCGCTGCTCGGCTGTGCTATGACGTCAGCCTGCGAGCTGCACTCCCGAATGTAAAAAGAACGACTTGTGCACTCGGCGATGGCTGAGCTTTTACTTGTGTGTGTATCTGTGTTGTGCCGTCCATTATGAATAAAGTATATGTTTGCTGAAATCTCTTTGGATTTATTTGTATTCGGATCCCCCAGCATAGGGTAGATGCAGCCCATTTGATTTCAGTTTTGAATGAATATTTTAAGTTTCGTTTTAGAACAATCCATGTATTGTTGTGTCTATTTTTTAATTTGGCTGCAGTTTTAATTGTTAAAATTAGATACTGGTTGTACATGATGTGTAATTATACCCTATTCAAATGTTTCTTCAAACTATTAATTCTTTTTTTTTCTCTTTGACGCATTTAAGGTTTAAATAATTTTTGTAACTTTAAAGATCCCCGTTAAATCATTTGTGACACAATATATGTTTCCAGAATAAGCATATCTCATAATTTTTAATAAATGGAAATTAATTTGCATATAAGAATAAGGAACAGCCGACTCAAAAAAAAATCTGTACTTTTAGTATTCCTTTTCACTCTTTACTTACTCTCCCTTGGAGACACTTTTCGGATCTTTTCAGGGTCCTGCAGAGATTTCAAAAATTACGATTTTAGAATAAAGGTTGACAGCTCTCAGTACTCATTAATAACCGTGCGTGTGTGTCTGTGTGTGAAGAGGGACCTCGTCAATTCTATTAAATTTCCGGTGTTTCGCATTTTCTTTATTTGAAGAGTGATAATGCAGTGTTAATGTAGGTTCAATACAGTCCCTCTAGGTAGTTTGTGTGAATGTGTGTGTGTGTGCGTGCGTGTGTGTGTGTGTTGGGAAAATAATAATCCAAAAGAAAAAAAAAAGAAAGAACTCAAACAATTAACTAAAATTAGTACAGTAACAAGAATTAAATATAAGAAAAATTTTAAAAACTACAAAAAATACTTACAAATAGTTCTTTGGATTATAGAAAAAAGAATAGAAAAATAATAAATTTTTGTTTGCCAAAAATATAAATCAAAAGAAAAAGAAATAATTGCTCAGAAAAACATACACACAGTTAAAAAAAAATAATATAACTGAAGAAATACTAAACAAATAATGGCCAGAAGATCAAATCCTGAATAAGAACAGACCAAGGCATAAAAACAAAAAAATATCAATAAAAAAATGAATTCTTACATTTGTAAATTCTGAATATGGCTTTGGCAGATAAGCTGGTTAAACAATGTTTTACAGCCTAACCTGATAGAAAAATTTTATAAACCAAAATAAAAATTTTATAAATTAAAAAAAAAGTACAAAAGTTATTGCCTCGCAAAAAAGCCGTATTTTGACAGAGAAGAGGTAATGAAAAATAACTTTTTAATATTTTTCCAAACAGTCGGTCATATAAAATTCAAAAATATGGTCAATAAAATAGCTTTGTCTTGAAATACCTTTATACGACGTTTAGATGACATAGACCATAGTGTTGGAGCACAAATTGTCACTGAACTACAATATTTCAAATATTTTTCACAAGCTTTGGATGAAAGCTGTGACATCACAGACTATGTGCAGTTAAGCGTATTTTCGGAAGGAAAAAGATCAACACACTCCTAATTAATGCACGAATTAGCTATTAAAGTCAATAATACTCTAGACTAAAACAGATTTAAAATTTTACTATTCTTTTTGCAGGTTTCATTCAGTGTTAGATTTGATGATTTTCATGGAGATAAAAGAAAATATTGATCATTTCATAAATCCTTTTCAATTTCTATGCAAGACATTAGTTGTTACCCACCTTAACTCGAAATTGAAATTATTGACCTACAACACCATACTACACGAAAAAGCAAATATAAGGTAATTCAAAATGAATATAGCGATTACAAACGGCTATAACTATTTAATGAAAAAGAATTTATCCATAAGATTAACACAGAATGTAGACGGAACTTCAGAATTTTGTGTACATACGTCATAGATGTTCTATGTGATTTCCCTCGGTCACACGGACAACATCTAAGCGGTATTCCATTTCATGCCATACATTCTGAAGCATTTGTGCAGTCACCGACGCAAGCGGATTACAAATGCTTCAGAATGTATGGTGGGCAATGGACTACCGCCTGGATGTTGTCCGTGTGACCAAGAGAAATCACATAAAACATCTATGACGTATGTACACAAAATACTGAAGTTCCGTCTACATTCTGTGTTACGCTTATCGATAAATCCTTTTCCATTAAATAGTTATAGCCGTTTGTAATCGCTATATTCATTTCGAATTACCCTGCATAAGGAACTTATTTCAACTACAAGTGATCCAAATTATATCGAATGTTGGAATTTCGTACCAATAAGCATTTTTCCAAGTTTATACGATTTGATTATCAGATACAGTTGTAGATTTGGATCAACATATGTTTGTGGAGAAATATTTACTATTTGAACTTAATAAAATCAAACTATCGATCAAAATTTACTGATATGCATCTAAAACACAAAATTTAATTAAAGAGCTCCAAGAACTAACCTCAATTAGGTAAAACAATTAAAAATTCAAAAACCACACTAACAAAGTACTGACTGATTGTAACACTCGTAATTACTTAGAATAAAATATTTAAAATTATTCATTTTCATTTATACCTAGCTTAATTTATTGAACTTCCATATTTATATTTATTAACAAAAAAAACCTTAGCTTTGAATTTATGATTTATTCGTTACATCCCTATTACTCATACTTTGTGGTGTTTGCAAAAAAATTCATAATCAGCTTTTAAAAAGCATTTTTTCATCTTTGTATATATTTTATTTATTTTGGAACATTTGAAAATTGCATGCGTAGTTTCATTTTCTTCAGATAATTACACTCTTCCCAAAAATTCCACTTTTCTACTTTCTCACCATTTCACTTTTATATGATTAATAATTTCATAGCTATTTTTAATACTATTAGGCTTATCAGAACTAGCAATAGAATTTTGTAAACTTTATTGTAAGATTTTTCCAGCTATAATAATGTAAGTATTTGGCCTATTAGTCACAGTTATAAATTTAATAGGAATTTTGTGAAATTTAATAGTTAGAAATATGTTAGGAAAATTTATCAAATTCGAAGTATAACTAATATTCTTAAACACTCATTGTGCCATAAAAATTTGCGCTCTAAGAATGAATCGTCGGAATAAAACGAAATCTTACATACGTAAATACAACGTTGATGTAAGTAAGTGATTACAAAATCAAAGCAAAATGATAATTTACTGAAGGAAAAATTAAAAATGAATGGAAGTTTTAGTACCCTATTGGAGGTGTAGTATTAATGCATGATGTGATACGGTCGGGTATTGAGGTATACAAGTCCCGTATAATGTCCTGCGACATCTTGTTCCACAGTTACTGTAAATGTACCTTTAATTCGACTAAATTCCTAGACTGTATAACTTGCCATTCTATATGATCCCAGATGTACTCGACTGGTGAAAATTCTGGGGATCGCTCAAGTCAGGGAAGGATGAAAATATAGCTGAGGCAGTCCTGTAAAACACTTAATGTGTGTGTGCGAGCATTGCCCTGTTGTAAAACGGTTAATGGCAGCCCTGCCGTGAGCGGCAACATATGAAGCTGAAGAATGTCACGAACGTACTTCTAGGCGATCATAGTGCCGTGGATCAAAATTAGTTATAAACTTATATCGTGTGCGATGCCCCCCCCCATACCATCAAACCAGTTGTGGGAGCGCTATGTCGCATACAGCGAAGGTAGGCTTGAGACGTTCATCACGACGCCTTCGGACACGTACAAGATTGTCATCTCAGCCCAAATTGAATCTTGCTTCGTCGCTGAAGACGATCTGATTCCATTCTGTTGTAGTCCATTCCCTTTGAGAGCGACACCACTCCAAACGCAGGTGACGGAGAGTGGTTGTCAATGGAAGTTCATGTAATGGGGGCCGCGATAACAATTGTCCTTCAGGTAGGCATCTTGCAATCGCACGGACTCACACAGAGGTCCGTAGTGAAGGTATGCCTTCGTATATTTGGTGGACAATGAGGCATTTCACACTATGCGTGCATTTCGTATGATGTGATGGTCTTCTCGATTATTGGTAAGTCGAGAGCATCCTGAGCCTGTTCACAGTGTAACAGACCTCTGTGTTGCCCTCTGGTCCAATCATTTCTCACAGTTAAGACAGAACGGTCGAGGTGGAGAGCTAATCACCGAGCTGACTACCCAGTTTCCCCATCATCACTATGATTCTTCTCCTCTTGAGCTCTGATAGATGCTCATATTATCTTCAATGGTGTTGTAATGGCATCTCAATTTAAAAAGCATTCATCTACAATAGATTAAATACAAGCAAACAAGCTCTGCTTATATGCTTTATAATCAAAAGAGGACGAAGATAAATCTCTGCTGGTATTACGCAATGCGCAATAATGCTGCATTTCTAATCATTTACATATCTGCCTGATACGTACCTTCATGTCGAGTTTCGTAAGAACACAACTCTTATTTGTAGGTGCACAATT
Source organism: Nephila pilipes (assembly GCA_019974015.1). Classification (NCBI taxonomy): domain Eukaryota; kingdom Metazoa; phylum Arthropoda; class Arachnida; order Araneae; family Nephilidae; genus Nephila; species Nephila pilipes. The sequence goes on along the minus strand of BMAW01059970.1, from coordinate 589,832 downwards.
TTTTAAAGCAATGCGAGTACAAATCTTTAATTCTAGTGGTGAGAGATTTTTCTATCATTGTTATTAACATTGATAAAGACATAATTATTAATTAAATGATTATAGTCAAATAAAAATAAAGGCTCTTACCAATCATCGCAAAATTCCCTGGTACCTTAGCAATATAACAATGAATGAGTTCATTCCGTAACTTTTTATATAATAGAACTTTCTAAATCTCTAATGTAAGTGCTCTCATTTATCTTAAAGTTCAAATATTTGAATTTCTCATAAATATAAAATTTATATTCTTTAAAGGTTTCCAATAGATAAATAATTCTTGATTTCTATTTCAGTTACAAGTTTATCAATATTTATCATTATTTTTTTTTATCTTTAATACAATTATTGTTGCAAGAAGTAATAGATTCTGAAACCTGACCTTTATTCATAATTCCTCTCAAATTCTTATATTTATAAATCAATATTTAAATTATCTGCAATCGCATGTTGGTATTCTTCATTAGAAAGATCTTTATGCTACTTACAATTGCATTCATTACAACTCTGTAATAATATGTGTGTGTGTGTGTGTGTGTGTGTGTGTGATAGTGAGAGTGAGAGAAAGTGAGTGTTAGAGTGTGTGAGTGTGTGTAAGAGAGTGAAAGAAGAA
>BMAW01059970.1:540699-584180 GCA_019974015.1 Nephila pilipes | reverse complement strand
AAGAATATTTTTAAAGTTTATTTCATGAAAAAATTTATTCTTGGATCTAACATAATACAACAATTTTCTAAATTTTGATTATCATTATTTCAAGTATCAATTTTATATTTATTAATTAAATCATTACATATATCCTCAAAAATATGAAAACAAGTTATAAAATCTTTTTGAATATAATCTCTCTCTTCTTCTTACCAAAAAGAAAGTATTGAGTACTATTAATATTAAATTCTTTTAAAATTTACCAATTAATATATAGATTTTTTAATCCAGTAGCCTTCAAATCCAAACATTTTCTCGTTTTAATTTCGTTCCTTGTGTTCTCTCTTTTATTATTAACTATTTAAAATACCAAGTTTTATGTAATTATGAGTATTCTTTGCAGTCTTTTTGTAAAAATATTTGCTCTATATTTTTATTAATAATTAAAGAATTACGACCATACGGACGCATAGTATTATAAGCCATAATATAATAATAAGCAAACCATGACCTTTTTTAGTATTAGGCACTTTCTTAATTAACTCTATGTTTTCAAATTTATGACTATAAAATTGTCTAATTTCAATTTTTTTGCAATTTTTAAAATCCTAAAATTATTAATATCATATTTATGTTGATTTATACATATTGTAACGAGCATGACATGACGCTTCCCTGCTACGGTTCTCTAATGAAGGAAATTAGCCATTTACAGAGATGTCCTTAGTCAGCCAAGGAAATTTTAAGTTATCACCCCTTTACTTTGATGCATATTTGGTAACAAATGCAAAGTTCCCGAAAGTGCTGGAACTTATGCGAAATACCCACGGGAAAGAAAGTTACAAACCTTTCCTCAATTTTTCCCACGTGGCGTCATGCCTGACAGAAGGAGATATGAATGCGTGTAAAGCCTGAGAGAGGGAAGGTCGGTCGATCATTGGAGTCTGCTTTTGGAGATCGATCAGAAAGTCGATTGAAAGTGGTCGGCATTGGATTTGCCGAAGAACTGAAGGTAGCATGCCTGGTGAGTTCGCGGAGAAGCAGAGATTTGTAGATCTGTCTATAGTGTAAACTAGTAAGCTGAACGTGTTGATACAACTGGGACTGTCATTGCTTTTATGTTTTGTTCATATATCTGTGTCACTAATCTCTGCAAATGTTGTGTTTCCTATTAGTGCTGATATTGTCCAAGTTCTGCTACCTTTATTTTGTCCTGAAGATTTGTGAATAAAGTTTCATTTGTCGTTATCCTCTGTGTTGGACTGTTTGTATACACCTAAAACCCTGAAATTTTGTAGCAATGGTGTCAAGAGTGGGTTTACAGTGTGAATACTTGTGACTTCATGTAACCAATTAGACCAATTATTGACAAATTGAGAGCATTGATGGACTTTGTTAATACTAGGCAAGAGGAAATGAAAGCCAGACAGGAGAAAATGAAAGGAAAACTGAGAAAGAAATTAAGTAAGTGAATTGAAGCAATTCTAGAAGAAATGAGGGAAATTTTACGAATAAAAGCTAAAGAAATTGAATAGAAGATAGATGATAAAGATCTAGTAAAAGAGAAGAAAGAAAATGAGGAAGCTATTCCCGAAAAAAATGAAAATATATACAATTTAAAAAAATAAAAATCTCTATTCCTCACTTTTTGAAAAATGTGTGGTTCCAACAACCCTTAAGCAATATAAATCAAATGTTATTAATTTAATTTTCCAATAATCTTCAAATAGTAAAGTCATTTGTTGTCATTTTGGCAGGTATTTTAACATGATATGGTAATTTTGCACCACCATTGAAATAACGTTTGAAAGAAAAGCCTATATTTGATTCGTACTGTAATCTTTATTTACAGAAAAATTAATAACAAAAATGATAATCGTTTGAATAAGGCATGAATCGATTTCACATAAGTGATTACTGCAAAAGAAGTAAAGAATTATTTTCAACCCCCAAATGACCTTCCTGATTGTGCTTATTTCCTGATGACGATGCACCATGGATTATAATGAAAATATACAAAAATAAGATCACTTGACTCTCCTATAATAAAACGATATTCACTATGTATTGATAATTTAATATGTTTGAAAGCTTATCTTTATAATAATCTTTATACAATAAATTTAGTTTAACTTCATAAAATAAAAATGAATCTGTTACATAGATATCGTGTTTTTGTTTTGACAAATGTTTTTAACCTGATGTGATGGTAATTTTGTAATAAAAATTAAACAGATTTTGAAAGGAATGGTTTTGTTTCGTGATGAAATTTTAATTCAGTTTACATAATTAAGATTAATATAAACTTTTATACAGATTATTGTTTAAACTTACAAATGTCAGGAATTTCAAAAGTAATTGGACATACATGAATTTATGAATACATTTTTTTATATTTCAGGTTATAAATAAAGCGGTATAAATATACAGCGTTATTCAAAATATTACATCCAATTTCGAAATTCTGTATTTTTCTGAATAAATGATAAAGAATTGTGAGTAATAACATGAATATATGGAAAACTGTGGAAGTTATATATTGTAGATGGCCTTCCTGTGGTTCAGTGAAACCGTTTTAGAAGCTTCCATGGAGCTACTTCGCAGTTGGATCGGTCGCCATGGACCAGATGACTTGATTACATATGCCTACAATGACCCTGTGCAATTTCTGACTTTCGGGGCTCGCAAAAGATAAAGTGTGTGCTCCACCATTACCCGCAAATTCATGGGAACTTAACCAGTGGATTTCTGCAGCAGTACAATCAGTTACCATTGATATTTTACAACGTGTTTCGAAAGAATTTCTGTATCGAATTGACATCGTACATGTAACTAAAGGAAGTTATATCGAACACTTGTAACACAAAACTTTCATATTTTCTCTTTGCATTCACACATTACTTATCTTTCGGATCGTTTATTTTTTAAAATATGGAATTCTGAAGTCGGATGAATTATTTTCAATAACCCTGTTAATTAGTTGAAAGACTGAAGAGTCGAAAAAAGAAATATTGGACAATTAAAGTTTTAAAAATTCAAATTTTATTTTACACCTTTTCGTTTGAAAAATAAATGAATTTTGAGTCGAATAACATTTAATTTCATAAATTATAATTATTTGGAGTATTTAAATGTCGCACTGAATAGTCTCTTTAATAATGTCAGAAGCCTTTTCAGCAACCATCATGGTTGGGACGTTAGTATTTCCACCAGGGATAATTGGCATGATTGATGCGTCCACTACTCTCAAATTTTTCACATTCTTGACACTGAAAAAAGAATAATTAATCCTACGATCAGAGATTTTCAAAAGGTAAATAACAAAACAGCACATATAGAAGTGACACCTGCGATATCACTTCCCTGTTTTTTGTTCAGTATGTAATTCAAAGATTTTACAAAAACGGTTAATATAGAATAGGTTGAGAGAATCTTAAAATTGAACACCGAATTACTTGATTTGTATAATCAAGTAAAAAAGGTTCAATATATTTGATTGTAGAAAAGCTATATCTGTAACTAACAAAAAAATACTATACCTTCTTTACATATATATAATTAAAAATTTAATTAGTTTTTCATGTTAACAGTATAACCAAAAGGGAAGTATATAAGTGAAAGGAGTTATCACAAAAATTCGCACTTCAAATGAATCCATTCAAAAAATGCAATCAGAAGAAAAAAATTTAAAAATTCTTTTTTTAAATAGTGTGTATATAGAAAATCCTAAATATGTGATTATTTACTTATTCTAGTCTTTTATTACTGGAGATCATTTCCTATTTCTTTGCTATTGCTTGACAATGTTATAATATATTTGGAAATTTTTATGTAATTTGCATAACAGTTGAAAAAGGTGTTTGGTTATGAGTCGCCACTAACATTTTAAAGACTTTTATTGTGTTTTTAATCTTTTGACTATTTTTTAATCTCACAAATAATTATTTTGAAAAATCTATTTTAAATCCCGTATATTTCGGACCTAAAGACGCAGCTTTTTTCATAGAAAAACCGTCTTAAAAATTTTAATGTTTCTTACAGTTCAAATGTTTCATTCAAATAAAAATAATTAAATTATTTTTTGAAAGTCTTCCCATGATCTTCGCTTGTAAGTTTCCCATGTTTTCATTATTTTTATCCAAATAAATTTATTTAGGAAATGAATTAATGTTCCGCAATTGCAATGCTGTCTTAGACGAATTTCCAAATTTAGGAGAAGATAATCATTTCTTATCTCTGTAACAATGTTTTAAACCAATAATCATGTAAATAATAATGTATCAGGTCAGTCATTAAAACATAAAAAATTTTCTATGGGGTTAATGTTTTTAAACACAATAGTCCTTTTTGTTGTTAAAATAAAAAGCGAATTTGTTATAGGACTCAACCACGTATTTCTGCTCAATTAATCTTTGGTAACTTCAATATGAGGTTTTTTGAATTTAGACTCTCTTTCATTTAATGAAATGTAAGTTATGAAAATTGTAAGGGAATTAATTATTAAAGTGTAGTTGATAGGATTAAGGAGTTGTTTTCATGAGTAACGAAGCGAACTTGAAGGATTTAGTGGTAGAGAGGAGAGGAAGTTATCGACAAAGATATTAGAATCGTTCCAACGCTGACAAGAATAAAGAGATATATGATCAAGATTAGTGGAGATCTGCATACGATCAGTGAGTCTGACCCTCATTTTGTGTTCTACGAAGGACTCATATCCGATTGATTCGCAACAGTTAAGTAATAAATGTAACTTAATTCTGTATATTTGGAGTTTCGGACAGGTGTTGATTATGCCCCAGACGTGATATTAAACATCTTATGAATTTATTACATTGAAATTCAAATGAACTCTACTTGTTATTGCCTAATTTTACTTTATTAGTGACTGAGTTAATCTGTGATTCTTTAATTATTGAATAGAGATGCAGTGATTTCGCTATGCCGGCTCTCTTCAACAACGACGAAAGAAATTTTAAAATCTTTATTTTTTAGTCCTAAGAGAGAATCCTTTTGGTATAGTTCATGAAAGAGCTACAAAAAAATCGACGGAACATCTTTACTTCGGACCCAATTGTCGGAGGTTCGAAACGCCGACAGCATTGAAGGTCAACTTTCCTTCCCTGCCACGAGGTAGAAAACATTAATGCCACCAAAAAGTAAAGAAAATAAGCGAAGGGCATTGCGATTAATGCTCTAAGAAATTAAGATTCTCATTCCAGTTTTGAACTTACCGAAGTTTTGGATCCACGACTGTTGTAGGATCTGTCGGATCTCCCATTTTTGCTGTACCGACCTGGTGGTTCTGAGTGACAATAATGGCTTCTGCCACGCATCGGAAATACTTGTCATCATCGTTTACGAGGTTTTCACAACCAGGATATACTGTACTGATTAGTTTTGTACCTATCTTCTTGAAAGGTTCACTTTCGGAAAACTCCTTACATTGCTTCATACCTACAGAAGGAAATACCAGTTTTTTATTAGATTATTTTATTAATTTTAGCAGGAGGTAGAAAAATTTCTTTTCTATATCACAAATATATTCTCGTAGTTTTGAAGTTAATTATACAAGGGCATGTGAAAGGAACAGTATAATACCGTGTTTAAGACTTCTTGTTTTTGTGTCATATGACTTTTGAAATTATCAGTAGAGCTGAAATATTTTGTTTACTTATAATATATAAATCATTCTACAGAACTGTAAAAAAAATTTTAGTCCAAAAGGTTTCTTCCCCCTCTTTTTTGAATAAGGACATGAATTTTAAGACACGTTTTAACTTAAACACAATTTTTTTAAAAAAAAACTGCCCGGTATGATTCCAACTTTTTTTTTATATTTCTATAACAGAGACCTATACATACAATAATTGAAAATTATTTATTTCTAAATAGTATTAAATTTTAGAAGATAATTTCTTATTTTTTTTTCTTTTAAATTCCCAAAATTACTGATTTTTTTCAAAGAAAATATACAGTACTATCTTTCAAAAAGTTGGTTCACTATTTTTTGTGCACGTGTCTATATATGAGGAGTAAAATATTTTATATATTTAAGGAACACACTTTTTTTAAATGGTAATTAAAGGCAAATATGTCTCAAACATCTTGTCCAGATTCAACATAGGAGAAAAAAATCAGCTTTTTGATTAAATTTTTTTTTTTTTTACTTTTATAGTTCTTTAAAATGATCGAAGTGTAATTATTAGATACAAGGAATTCTAAGCTTTACTAATAATTTTAAAACATACATGTCACAAAAACAAGTATTCTTAAATTCGGACTTATCTTTCCCTGCATGTCCTGGTACTTTTAAGTCCGTCCCGGCCTAACAAATCCCATCAGGTGTAGTCCATCTCGTTTCTTTAGCCTTTGGGACTTGGGAGTTAATTATCAGATAATATCTGAGTGGCTAGCCCAACGCTTGACTCCCAGTTAACTTCCCAAGCGAACTTGCTACTCATTTCCCGAACCCGTAGATAGGAAGGGCTGAATTGACCCATGACCAGTTACCCAAATCAAAACCACCGGGAATCGAATCTGGATCGGCAGTTCTAGCAGTCACACACTATAACCAATACACCAACACGGTCATAAGTTTTGAAGATATTGCGATCGAAATTGGGACGAGTATATGAAATATTGATGTTCTATAGAATCGTAAAAATACTCTTCTCTTTGAGATTAATCCTCTCATTTGCTTAAATTTGTATTTACCCCATTATTCTTTAAGAAATCACTTTCTTTCATAATTATACTTCTCTTTAGTTATTCAGTTAATGTTTAAATTATGAATCTTATTTCGAAAAACACTTCTTTAAAATTAAATTTCTTTAAACTTCAGATATTATCGTACTTTCGAGATATTGCTGTGAGGCCTCAAAAATATATTTGTCTTTAGTATTGATATTGTAAGCTTTCTATTAAATTCAAATTCGGGTCTTCTGAGTCAAGGTTTGACATTCCTTGACCGTTATAGTAAACTTTCGTGGATTTAATGAGAATTGGAATAAGTACTTTATAAAAAGTAATGCGTTTGTTCGAGCAAGCTAATCTTCTACGAATACACTCGTATTAATCATCATCTAACTGCAACTTATGCAGCAACGAGACACTATGGGCTACAGGTCGGATCGTTGAAATTAGAGCTTGAGCTCCCAGCAGGATGATAAATTCGAAATTAATAATCGAATAGCACCTACTGCATTTTTCTGCTAGATAGTCGTCTCTTCTCCCTCTAGAAAAAGTACATAAGTTTCATTACATACTGTATTCTTAACAATATCAGAATCCTAATTCAATAAATTATTAGTTTCTGATTTATTAATTAATTGTTGAAATTATGATTCTTTATAGTGCTCGTAGACGCTAAGCTTCTTGATCGCTACCATTCTTTGAAATTGGACTAACCACAACGCGATCGCATACATATCTAATTCAAACCACATCATACCTAACCATACACTATCTATCATACATAACTATCTAACCACACACATAACTATCGCGATCACATACATATCTAACCTCAACACTAAAGGAACACGAACTAGTGCTTTTCAAAATATTTTCAATCAAATTTTCTATTTGATTCAGAGAGAAGGGGGAGTAGCAAAAAAGACACACTCTCAAAAGTGCTTTTTTACAACTACTATTTCCACTGATGATGGTGGTAGGGATAGTAATAAACATGAATAGTGCTACTTTCTTTAAAGAAGTGTTAAAAATTTGTCAAAAATGATTTCAAATAAGTTTGATGAAGATCCAAATAGAATAAGAAAACCTTAACGAAAACTTTATGATAATGGATTTAAAATGGTAAAGAATTTATAATGGTAATAAAAGAACAATAATCATTCAATACTAAATTTTCACTGTACAAAAACGAAATATGATTTTCCGAGTAAAGATTTATTGAATTATTGTATTACCTTTTTGAGCCTTCTTCCACAAACTCTTTTTAATACGATTTCATTAATAACCAGTTTAATTATAAAAAAATGTGTATCCTGACTATTTTAACATGGTAATAAATTTGAAAGTTAGATATTCTAATTTCGAAAAACTATTCGTCGATTAAGTGATCATATTTTATGTAATTTCAATTCAATAAATAAATAATTACTGTCCCGTATTTCACTGCTTTAAGGTAAAAATATACTGAAGCAAAATTTAATGTGTCATAATTGTTGAATAATATAGTTAAATGATGATGAAGAAAAATCCAAAATATTTCGATTAATTAAAAATAAACTCACCGTCAACGAGGGTGTCCAAATCACTGGGGTCGGAGAAGTATTTGGGGTCGATGACAGGAGGGTCATAAGGGCTAGCTGATCGAAGAGTGACCGTACCACGGCTCTTAGGATGTAAGTACTGAGTTAGACACCAATATATAGTTTTATCTTTATATGGTTCAAAAACCTGCTGGATGTACTGAAAATAAAAAAAAATTATTATTTAATTTCAGAATTATTCTAAAAAAAGAAGGATTCTTCCTGTTACGTCTTTAAACTATATAGATATTTATAAGATTCGGTTGCAACATTTCACCAAATATCGTATGAACCTCACTTTCCGTTATATAATTTACTTTACCATTAAGTGAATTTCCATTAATTGTTTTTACGAAGTGCCTCAATATTTTAGTTTTCATGATTGTTTTAATCTTCTTTAATTATTTATTTTTTGTTCTACGAACATTTTTAATATCACATTTCTTCCCCTTTCTTTCTTCTTTATTATTTATTGGACGAAGCATAGCCTAAAACGGCTCTTATTCCATACAATTCCAGAAATGCTGTATGTCCTCTACAATGATATAATTCTATTAGACCTCATTTTTAGCTACACAAACTGCGAAGAATTTCTTAAGGTATGTGCTTATTCCAAAATCATCGTTTTCGTGAAAATTTTTGAAAGTTTCTGTATTCGTTTTTATTAAAGCCGACGTATTTACGATTTCAGAAATTGCTTCCTTTTTTTTTCTAGAGTAGCTAAAAAGAAAGTTATACTTTCTAAAAACGATGAGTTTATAACAATAAACTCATAGTTTAAACCGGAAGTTCAATTTAAAGTGTCCAGAAGTGGAATTTTTTAAGACCAAAACTAAGCCATAGAAATGTAAACAATACATTTTAAACAGTTGTTTCTTCATTTTTAAACGATGTGAATGTACACTATACTTTTTAAAAACATAATTTAGCTTTACTTATTTATTTATAATATTTATAGGTTGCATACGGTAACTATATATTCACTTAATTTTGATTTGTAGATTTGCAATTTCTGGAAAACTGCGATTTTATTTTACTTTTATTTATTTATTTATTTGATTACGAAAAATATCATTTCTTGAAAGATATTTCATATATTTAAATGAAATTTCACCGTAATGTTCTGTATATCACTGCATATATTGTGAACCTTAAGCATATCTTTTAAGTGTATAACTAACTCTTTTGGAGCTACTTTCATTTAAAAAAAGTAATAAATATTTTTTGTAAAATCATGTTGTATTTATAAGTTTGGGAATAACTGCATTTTTTTACTTCCCAACACAGATATATGTATATTAAATATATTGTTGAAACAGAAAGTGAAATATATCAACTAAAATATGGTATATGAACTTTAGCGTAAATGATAATTTTTATTACATTTTAATGAACTATGTCAAAAATTTAAAAAATAAAAAAAAAAAAAAAAAAAAAAGTTCGTAAAAATGACTTTTGAATTTACCATTTTACAGACCATTATAACTAAAAACAAAAGTGTTTCACAAAACTTTCTTTTTTTTAAAAAAGAAAAAAAAAAAAGAAAAGAAAAAGTGCTCCGGAAAGTGCGCATAAATTAAGGACCTCTTGCAAATGTAATGGACATTTGATGAAAATATTCACTTTTGAGAAATGATAAGATTTAATGCTTTATTTCCCATCTTTGTGAGTAATAGACTGTATCACTGTGTTACACAGTTACAATGACCGATTGGTATAGTCGGATCAGGTTAACTAGCGAGTCCAGTTAACTTGCTTCTGCGAGAAGATAGTTATAGAACTCCTTTGTCATGAGATTTAGATTAATCCTTCTCAGTGAAAACAGTACACCGTGTTAAGAGAAGATATACATATCATTTCTTTTCCTTTCAGTTTTATATGTCGTGGGATAAACATGCCATGGAATTCTGATTTGCAACAGCAAACTTATACTCGAATTAAAGGAAATTAGAACCATGAGAATGAAAGAAGTCAAATAATATAAAAATATGAGCAAAAAACAGGAAATAGCAGGGATAGAATAAGAATATTTTGTGAAACCAGAGATAAAAGAAACAAACCAACATAACAGATGTGAAATGGACCAATTTGGAATTGTTTTTTTGTAGCAAATTATTTTCAAGATCTCATAGACAGTGATCTATTCAACCATCTTATTGGTCAAACTTTAAAAGTTATTACAATTTTTTTTATAAGGGATTTCTGTAATAATTAAAATTATGCTAAAGAGTGTGAACGTATCGTACAAAATCGGTTTCCGCCACTGGACTGTAACATCCGTTTATTGTTCAAATTTAATATATTAAAGTATATTATCCTAAGTATGCCATATAATATCGCTGCATATTAATACTGAAACCGACAATTGTCTAATTTTCAATACGTCAAGAGTGATCAGTTGGATATTTTGACAAAGGTCAAAGGTCGTAAAACTAAAAATATAATCTTTCTCAGACGATAAGACTATATCGTCTAAGATATATAATATACGATATATATAATATACGTCTATAGATAATATACGATAAGACTCAATAGTGAGTCAAATCGTATAGATGCATATCCAAACTTGGCGTCAATAGATATATTATCTCAATGTCTAATTGTCCAGTTAGAATATTTGTTCAATATCTCTGTTCATACCAGTGCACAAACTTTTGAGTTATTAATAGCTCAGCCGTAATTTTCTGGCGGTTAATCATTTCCAGTTCATAGGCCTTCCTTCGTGAAACTTGTCCTTGTGGTGCCACTACATAGAAAGTCTAAAGGGAATGGATAAGAGGAACAATTCGGCCGTGAAAAGTCTTCTTAATATGAGACTGGAGAACCAGGAAATGTAACACATTCGTCGACACTTTCCAGTGTAATGTAAAAACCAAAAGGTCTAGATTCTTATAAGTCCCCCCCCCCTTAACTGCTTAAATTTTTTAATATCTCAATAAAATTCATTATAAACCGAATCTGTAGATCTAAATCACTAAAAAGGATTTGCTCCAGCCACTACCTATTACACCAACATCGGAGCAACCAATAGAAAGACACACACCATCCAATTGGAATTTTTCCTTTCAGGCTCCTGAATTCTCACTTAAATCTAAGAACAAAAACAATCGTTCATTCAATAACGTCAAGCATCTGCTCTACACTGAAGTTTCTGACCCAATACCCACTAATCGAATTAAATTTATATGAAAAGCGAGATTTGTGACGCTGCTGGTTGGAATACAGAAAAAAGTGCTAAGAAGATACAATAAAAAATGACACCATGATGGGGTAGCATGTGAAGAAGAAAAGAAAAGAAAAATAGAAAAGGGTAAACAGTTAAAAGGATTCAGTGGCTTAAAATATCTTTCGCTGGAAGTTTGAATGAAAATCCGTTCTCAAGGTTCTCAGCCCTGAAAACAGTGAGAAAGTCAATGCAAACCAGAGATCATGTGAGAGAGTTGGTGACTAATGCAGTGGTCAATTCTGAGAAATTAAGAAAATTTGAGGAGCAACGATCACATTTGGATGTTTTGTAAGCGAATTTTTGTTTCGTACTAGTATTGGTGAAAAGAGTTTGGGTCTAATTAGTGGGTTGATGTGATTTTCTGTTATAGTATAAACATTTCTCCATAATTTGGAAATAAATTTATTTGTGGTATCCATTTGAAGATCGTTCAGGATGACAGATTTCCTAACATACCTTTGAATCTTTGTAATTCTTCTGAGTATTTTGCTTTAAGCTGTTTACGCATTTTTTGTGTTGGAGCTGCGTAGGTAACAAATGGGCGTAAAACCTGTTTGTTCAATAGAACTTTATTTTAAGGAAATTAAGGAGTAGTGCTTGGGGCAATTAATGAAGTACTTAGGAAGTTTTTATTCCAAAATTTAATATTTGATATGTTTTGCGTATGTTAATTTTTAACCTACATTGAAGGCTTCTAACGTACCTATCAAGGTCCTATTTTTTCTTTATCATATAAGTAGAGATTTATTGTGGGGTAAGGTGGGACAGGGATTGTCTATCTTTATGAGATAATATTGCCTGAGACGTATCTACATTTATGGCAATTCTTCAATCAGTTAGCCAGTTCTCTAAGGTGACAAGAAACTTTTACATAGTGCATATATTATATTTGCGATTGCTCCCTTGTGTTAAAACCGCAGAGTCGTTTGCAAAGAGACGAGTGTTAACAGTGGAATGATACGGGAAGCCGTGAGTGTTCAAGTTATTAAGACAAATGATTCAAACTCCGCCCTATTTGTATCTGCATTTATTTTATATAGATTTGAGTGAGTTTGGATTATTCGGATCTTGAAAGATATTTCTATTAAAAAACCGTGGATAATATTAATTAGATATCTCGTGAATTTAAAATTAGTTAATTTAAAGATGAGACCTTCATCTTGTCGAATGCCCTTTTTTTGTCGAACATATAGAAAGACATCGATGGTATGTTCTATATGGGAGAAACCTTAATTGGTTATGTTTTTCACTCTAATTAGGTGGTGTGGTGATCGCGGTAGCATAATTGTCAGGGTCACGGACTCGCGGCAGGCAGTTTTCGTCAAATAATGGGTACGATCCCTGATGCCAATTAGACCCACCGTGCAGCTGCGGCTTATGCACGTTAAATATGTCGGGACTCAATGACTTCCCGCTACAGTGGTGTGGAGGTTTGTAAAGAGAAGTGGCAATTCAGGTGTCATCTTCATCACTTGACAGAGGATCAAAATTACGAGCCCATAGCCCTCATGTTGCTTCTAGTGCGATGTTAAGAAAATCATTCCAATCCATTATGATTAGGTGGTGATTATTTTGAGTGCCCTTCCTGAATCCCCTTTGCTCTATTGGGATACAATTTAATGCTGAGGAGTGGGATTTAATTCTATTGAGTTCTGTAACTCTACGGAAATAAGTCGTCTTGTTTTTTGGGGAACATTATAATGTAGGCTGATTGCCAAGAGTAAGCATAGTTTATATTGAATTAAGATTTGTCTGAATATTTTAGTGAGGGATGTTATGGCATTTTAAGAAGTAGTTTTAGCGAATACTTTGATATAGTGTCGGGACCTGACACCTTTTAGATAGTTTTAAAATAATATTAATAATCTCCATCGGACTAACTAGTGGTGTTCTAGACTATTGTGGTTCTCGCAGAAGTCATTGACCGGTTTTTTTTTCCTACTTTGTCTATTAAAACATTGTTACATGGCTCAGCATTTATCTCGAACGTATCTTCCAAGATTTCCTTGAATATTTCTGCTTTCTTAAAAATCTGTAAATACAATACCATTAGATCCGCGTGAAAGGGGGGTGAATTTTGATTGCTTTTTTTTATTATTATTTTTATTTATTTATTTTTCAGATTGTATAAATTTTGCAATAAATTTTTTCCAGAATTTGTTTTCATGTATATTTATTAGAAACTTAATTTGTCTATTTAAAGCATCCATTTCACTTTTAAAACTTGGACCTCTGGGGTTTTGTCAACTTGCATTTGCTTTTTTTTTATTTTTATTAGATGTCTGATTATTTGGAGGAAATCTTAGTTGGGGTGTGCTAATTGTTTTGGTTATGTTAAATGCGGAAATAGCCATCGTAAAACTGCTATTGAAGTCACCTATTGCCTTGTCACTTTCATTATTTTTTATTTTGGAGTTACCCTCGACATGTGAAAAATATTTTCCTTCAATTTAAAACAGTTAGTCGTTATCGTAGTTTTTTTTTTATTATTATTATTGTTTATGCTTTTGATTGAGATGCAATTTTAAATTTTTCTATACATATTATCCGCTATGGAAAAAACTTTTTGTTTGCTTTTCCCAATGAGACCGATAATTCTGCAGCCTCCAATACTGGTTATTTCCTCCATTAAAGCTAGAGTGCTGAGGCTTTCCTCAATCATATTCGGGGGGGAGGGAATTCTTTCCTTTTTCTCGTCAGAGGTGCTACTCGCCACCCATTCTGATTCCTCTTTCGCAATTTTACTAATAGTTGAAATGAAGATTTCTGCTACAATAGTAATGGGCTCTTTCTCATGTTTATCAACATTGGGTGTATGTTCTATGTCCAGAGACGCTAAGTCATTTGAGAGCTCTAATGGAGTTTCATCACAAATTCGTTGAAGTTAATTTGACTTTTTCCTTGCGTTAAATAAGAAGAGAAATTGAAATCCTTTTGTCATTACTGGTTTTAGTTGGGGTTACTTCGTGTTATAAAATTTTATCCTCTAGGACTGTAAGCCCTGCTTTTAGATCTTTTTCTGAATTTTTGTACTGGATAATATCTTCCAAATTGGGGTGTTTTAAATCTGTAAACTCTTAGAGCATTTAAAGGCCAATTCAGTGATGCATGATTTTTTTCTCACATATTTACTTTCCTATTAAATTGATTTCATTGCTTTCACTAATGAAGTTATCATCATACAGCAATCTACATTTGTCATTGTATGCGCAGTTGTAAATAGTTTTTCCTTCCTCGTAATGACTAGATTCTCTCTGATGATCTAAGATAGAGCTTATCTTCTTTTCTGAGGAGATCATGTCTTCTACTGCATCATACGATGAAGTGTAATCCATATATCTATTTTGGGAAGATCTAATTGGAGGGGGGGGGTATCCAAGTAATCTTAAAAACCGTTATGGACGAACATTGTGAAGGAGCCAAGTCCATGGTCCATGCTATGGTCAAGAGCAAAGTCACCGAAAGAAGATTTAAAAATTGATGACAAACGCGAAATTTATCCAAAGTTAATTATATTCGTATGAAATATTACACTAGGATTTTTGGAGCAAAGCCCAAATAACGTTACCATATTCTCTCTAAGTGACAATAGTTAAAACGCTCATTAAAAATAATTCGATACAAAATATGTGTGTGCGCGAAAATGATTATATGTAACTTTTACAGACAGAAAGGAGTTGTATCAATCATGTCAAATGCAATGGTTTCTCACACCACAAGTGCATAAGCAATTGTTATTTGTATATATGCGCGCATTCAGAAATATATTTTTCTAACATGTCGCCTCATGGTATGGTTAGAAAATTTTTAAACGGTTCAGTGAAGGCTACCACAAACACTATTAGTGGCAATAATAGGCTTAAACTTAGCTTAAAATTTCATATTCTTGAAGAACTCGACCTATATTATATCTATTATATAACATAGGCTGCCTATTATATCTACCTACTTCTGACTCACTGTTATATCTACCTATATTATATCTACTGCCTATATTATATTACCCTAACCTCCTCCCACTATTATGTAGATTTTAAAGGTGATACACATGTTACCTCGGGTTTAATATTCAGCTGTGTTTTAGTTAAAAGATAGGATCCCTCAAGGAAATATAGCTCTACGTCGGGAAGATCAGCAGGTCCTGTGTGGTTTTTTTGCTTAAGGAAGGCTATAGAATCAGCTCCTGCGGCAGATGTCAAAGGACCTAAAAAGAAATTTTTAAAATTATCTTTTTGTTCGATAATTTTTTTTTATTTCATTCCAAAATTCTGTGTAGCTGGAAAAAGAGGGGCTTTATGTATCATACTTATAATTACAGTTTTTTAATATTTTTAAAGCTTCTCTTACCACCCCATAAAACCTGTCTGTACTTGTTTATATAAGAAAGTTGAACAATTCAGTTTGCTTGATTCATAGAATACATTAGAATTTTAACACTTATTTTGTATTTTAAAGAGAAGTAATTCCTTTAAAATAGTGATAAATTGGAAAAAAATTAGAATAATTCTTTTTATTGAAATTGAAAAAGAAAATATTTGCTAAATACTGTAAAATAAATATACTTGTGCGTCCTGAAAAATGTTAATATAAAATAATACAAAAAAATTATATTAAATTTGTTTATCTTTTATTTTATTTAAGTCTGTAAAGCAGAATATTAAGATTGGACTCATTGGAATTTGGAACCAAGATCAAATATAATCAGAACAATTTAAGAATTTATACTTTTTCTTTTGCTTCTTCAACTTTCGAATAATATTTTTAAATGTTTTAAATTAATAAAATTATTAGATACTTTCGAAATTTTGCATAAATTTTATTTAAAACGTTTGAAACTGGTATCTATTGTCTTAAACTGTTGTTTTAAAAATGCCAAACGATTTGAATGAAAATAAATTTGGTTATATATACCTGATTTAGAAGTAACATATTCTAGGATGTTAGATTTGTCGACCTGTTTCTCACCAAAAGTTGAAATGTCGCCATTCAATTCAAAAGTAACAAAAGCTGAAGCGTGATCTTGCAAGTTTTTACCAACTGGAAGGTCTGCCTTGACTGGTATCTAGAAAAAACATGGTTTTGGTAAAAAATTTATTTAATGTTAAAGCTATACTTCTTTAAAATAGTCACAGTGAAAACTTTTTTATTTTTATTTATTTAGTTATTTTTGCTCTATTTTGTCAAATTAACCCTATTAAGTTCTTTAGAATCCAATTTTTTAAATGGCTAATAATAAATTGTTATTGGCAAATTGAATACTATTCTTATAATCATAAATAAAAACGATTTAAACATATTTTATTACATTGATACTAACAAATATATATTTTTCCTTTTATGAACAAAAATATATAATAAATGCCTTTTTAATTATCTCATTAGAAAAAAGTTCTCAAAAAATTAGAACTGTCCAAACTAGAAAAATAGCTTTCAAAATGTTTGAAATTGGTAGATCAGAAAAATAATTTTCAAACAGTTCGAAATAATCACATTAAAGAGTGGTTTCAAAAATGTTTTTTCTTATATGATTTATGTTAATATTTCAATGATTGTTTTTACATATCATATTTATTGTACTCTATGTGATTTCGCTTATGTATCGGAAAAAAGGTTCTCAAAATTATACGATTTCCCTCAAGAAAAAACTATAAAGTCACTTAGTTGCACATGTTATAAAAGCCCTAAATTAGACTCAAAATTAAGTGTGATATGATAAATAATACATTTTTCTAAATATCATTCTCAAAAAAGATTAGAAAAGTTATATTTTATTTCAATTTTTGAATATTTTATTTTTATTATTGCACACATAAAACATTATACAAATTAAAGAAT
Source organism: Nephila pilipes (assembly GCA_019974015.1). Taxonomy (NCBI): domain Eukaryota; kingdom Metazoa; phylum Arthropoda; class Arachnida; order Araneae; family Nephilidae; genus Nephila; species Nephila pilipes. The sequence continues at coordinate 566,861 of BMAW01059970.1, read as the reverse complement.
AATAAAATGGATATTAATGCAAAGAAAACAGCCGTTTTCTGTATTTACATCTAGAGTCAATTAGGCAAGTTGTCATTTTTGCATTAGCTTCATTTGATTTTTTTATGAAGGAAATTGCCAAAGATCTTTTTTTTTCTCTATTTGTTACAAATTTTATTCAAATATTAAGTTTTGCTTACATTTTAGAAATGGATTCGTGTTTTAATTAAAGAAGTGCGAATAAGTTTTAAGTAATTACGTGTTGTAGCGAACCTCACATCATAATCTTGTTGATTTCGTCAGCATCCAATAAGACTTGGAGACTGAGATGCGCGTGCATTGATTGTAGAACGAGAGTGTACGAGGAAGAAGTGTGACGGAAACGAGGATCTGGAGTGTATCATGGGTATGTTTAAAGGCGAAATAAAATTGAATAGTTATCTCTAGCCTCATTGATTTCAAGTACAATACTTTACAGTCTTTATTGGAGGCACCGATGTGATGAAAAATAATTACTTTAAGAATAATTTATTTGGCTAGAGATTATCGATGCATTAAGATTGAAACCGCCTAAAAGAAGCCGACCGTTGGCTGAAGTTGCTTATTGCCATAAACTCTGTGTTATATATGCTATCCATGCATATGAAGTGATGGAATAGTACTCGCATTATATTTTAATGAATCGTCCTGACTTTTAAGGTGAATCGCCAATCTGGCGTAAAGATAAAAGAAAAATCTGTGGATCATGCAGATCAATGTTCTTGAGTGCCGTCCTGGCATTGTTAAAAGGAAAGAAGTGCTATCCTGCCTTTTGGGAATTAACAAGGCCGTCTTGTATAAAAGAAAAATAAATGCCGTCCTGCATAAAATATGTTATCAAAAGACCTTGATGTGAAGTACTGTAGATATTTTGGTTGATATGATAGTCCTTCAAAAACATATTTCAGATACGATTTCCTTTTCTATCTGGCCAACACCACAAGTGAATTTTTGTTCTTTATAAAATATTATATTTTGGTGATTTTGTGTTATTTTAAGTGCATATCCTATGCGTTAAGATAAGTTTGTTCTAAAGTGAAATTTAATTTTGTTCTTCTACACTAAATAATAAACTGTAAATTTTCCACCTGAATGTTTTCAAGTTTTGTGAATCTTAAGAGTAATTTAGAATTGCATGATTATTTTTGTTGCGTATCCTATGCTTTAGAAGGTAAGTAGTTCTGGTAATTTAAATCACGTCCTGTGATAGTGTGAATTTAGTTTGATTATATTTTTTGTTATTTGGTGAATAACATTATTTTACAATACTGTATAGTTTATTTATTACACCCTTCTGTATGTGCTAACAATCACTTCAGTTATTGTGAAAATGTTTAGATATAAAAGCGATAAAATTGTATTTAACCAGAAATAATTTTTCCCTTATCAACGAAAGATTGAATATTGGATAATGTTAGACCTAGAACTATTTAGTTTGAGCAGTAGAATGTTTTATTTTTAAATCTGATTGTGTTATTGCAATTTTTGTTCTGTTGGTGAAAATTTGTTGTTGTTGTTGTTGTTGTTGTTTTTTTTTTTTTTTTTTTTAATGGAGGAACATTTAATGAAAGTTTTATTAAATGAAAGTATTTTTATTTCTATAATAGTTATATGAAAATTATTATTTTATTAAATATGTATTGGTGTATTGTTATTAATAACTAGGTATATATACAAACATTAGCTAGAAATTGTATGTTAATGATTACCAATTTCGGATTCTAATATTTTTAGCATTATTTTCTTTGGAAAAATTATAATTTAAATTGAATTGATTTTATTTGTGCGTGGGGTTTTATCCAAATATTTAAATGTAAAACCTATTTTTCCTAAACATGGCTTATTTAGCAAAGGGTCGAAAAGCAGATTTAAGATATATAGCAGAAGAATTAGGTGAAAGAGTAACTGACGATTTAAAAATCATACACCTTAAAAATCTCATTTTAAATAGCACCAATTACGAAGAAGAATTTGTACGAGAAATGCTAAGCGCAAAAAAGAATGAAAACTAGATCATAGCGTGTCTGCGAGAACTCATTGATACAATTGGACATAATTCAAACCCTTTTGAATTACGAAAACTTCCTAAATGTAACGCTAAGGAAGATGATAAAAGTTAAATTGCAGAAAATTTGGCTGAAGATATGGAAAACATTTTACCTTCATATAGAGAAGACAAGGATACAATAAATTTAATTAAAATTAATTTCGAATGACTTCATAGAAACACAGCAGAAAAGTGAAGAATTAGCTCCCAAGATTCAGAAGGTAGAAAAAGGCTAGATGAAAGGAAAATTCTAATCTGTTAAACCAATTAGAAAAATTGCGGAAAGAAACTTGTATCCTAAATGAAGAAAAAGATGAAAGACATTGAAAAACAAGAGGAAGAGCAAATGACAAAACTGTTGGAGAATCGAAGAAAAAGAATATTGGGAAAAGAAAAGGATGCTGCAGGAGAAAATATTTCAATTGGAGAAAGAGAGGATTTAGTATTGAAAATGCAAATTAAGTCAAAAGAAGATATTTCTAATTTACCGAATTAACTAGAGAAACTGAGAAATCAAACATATGTTTTAATTGAAGGAAAGAAGGAAGCAAAGGGAGCGTTCTTAAAAATTAACCTGATGCTGAAACCAATACAGTTGGAAAAAGATAAAGTTTTGGCACAGATAGTTAGGTGGACAGAACGAGTAAATAGAAGTTTTCCACCCAGAAAGGAGTAAAACATAAATTTTAAAGCAAAATGAACCATTCTACTGCAACGGAAGAAACATCGTAAAAGATATCACATACTTATTTTAAAATAAAGAAAATATAAGTTTCACAACAAGACTAGGGGTTCCACCCGAAGGAAGGAAAAACTGTGTGGTGTTCAGAAAGAAAAGAATAATTGAACTCCAGGGGGGAGAGCCCCCCCCCCTTTACAAAGATGGGAAAACTTTACAATCACAAAGGAAGGAAAAAACAGTCCCCTTTTACCCGGGTGATGTGAATGGATTCTAGCCCAAGTGCCCCTCCTACAATGAAAAGAAAGAGATGGCATTGGAATTGTTCTGGCCCAGAGAAATGATAGAGTGGAAGAGCATCCCATTTTATACCATAGTAAAAAGAATTCTGATATAGAGAAAAGTTAATGCACAACCGAAAAAGAATGTGTTACTATTATTTACACAGGGAAGAAGCTAAAATGTTAACTCATTTATAAACCTGGGAGAAGTCATGTTAATTCAGATGCTTTACGTAGAATTCATAATGGATTAGTATATATTTTCTCAAGATGTGTGTTACTGTTTCAGCTATATTCTGAGCATCAAATTTTCTTTTTCCAACAGAAAACATGTGATACTCTTCCTTTTCAAAAATAAGTCCACTTGTAACGTTGGGCTATTCACAATTTTCTCTTCGCTAACCTTGAGGGTTTTAATTGAGATTGGTTGCATGAAATAACAATTTCTTCTCAACCAAAATGAAACGTGATTATGTTAGTTAGATGCAGATGGAAATAAAGTGAAATGATCAGTTCTGGTGATATATAAGTAAAGTGGAATGTAAAGAAGAGAGTGTGTGAAATTAACTCTGAATTGCAGTGATATTTAAATTTGATGGATAACCTTACAGTCCAAAGAGAATAATAACACATAATAAATTATAGTAGTTGTATATGTATATATATATATATATATATATATATATATATATATATATATATATATATATATATATATAATATTATTTTTATAAACATGTTATATACTAACATAGTTTCCTAACCTAAAAGTTATAATAGAGAAACATTGTTATTTCAATATTGCGATGCTAGATTATGCATTAGGATGTTATGTAGAATGATGTTTCATGGTAACAGAAAGAAATATCACATAAGAAAGGTAAACTGATTTATTAATCATTGTGTATAAATTTCAAAATGTTTGTGATATTTGCAATTAATGGGATATGTAAATTGTAATAGATTTCTAAGAGTAACACTTCAGAGAATAACTTGTGTGGTTTGAGTTAGATTACATTTTAACCTGAAGAACACACATATGTCTATCAATTATTAATTTTTCTCTTGAAAACTATAACCAAGAAATTGTTTGCTCCATTTTTTATGTTATTCTAGTAAAAGTGATGTTAATTTGAATATTGACTGAAGCAGTATGATTTGAGTTATTGTGCAAGACGTTTTTAATTAAATATAAATGTGGTATATATGTACATCTGAATAAACTAACCTATGATTACTATTTCTTATAACTTCTTATGTGATAGTGTAATATTTAATGTATAATTTTGACCAGAGGGAAATCGTACTGTGTTATCTAATTCGTATTGTGTCATCTAAATCGTATTGTGTAATCTCCTACTGATAACATTTTTAATTAACTTCAACGAACAGAACTTTTCCCTTGTCATAAAAAAAGTTCTCTCCAGAGAAAGGAGGAGTTTGCAGCGAACTTCATGTCATAATCTAGTTGATTTTGTCAGGGACGAAATCATCCAATCAGACTTGCGAGATTGAGATGCTTGTGCACTGACATGAGAGGGAGAGTGTACGAGAAAGAAGTGTGAAGTAAACGAGGATCTGTAGCGTGGCGTATGTTTAGATACAAAATAAAATTTAACACAGTTTCCTCTAGCCTGATTGTTTTCGTGTCCAATATGTTACAGTATGCTTTAAATACTAAACTAATCCAAGCTACAACATTGTTCATTTAGTACAATAAACATTATAAGTAAAAGAAAATCACTGAAACATTAACATAAACATATTTAATATATGATTATTCGCTTAAAACTAAACAACCACTTAGCTACTGATTAAATTACTTGTAACATACGGCCTAGAGATAAACTGTTCGAAATCCTGTCAGCCATTTTAATTTGTGTACTAAAAATATTCATACAATTCTAATTTTATTTTCTTTGACTTAGACAGTGGAATTTATCTAAAGACAGTAAAATGCATTTGGAAGAAAAATTACGGTAATTTCAAGTAATTTTTTCCAATCATTTTCAAAAAATTTTGATTTTGACTTTACTATATGTTTTCAGAGCTTTGAAAATAAAAAGAAATATTTTATAAAAAAGATTTAGAGGAAAAAGTAACCAGATATTATAACAGCCTTTCCATTATTTGTTTCTTTTGAGGATGCATTCAATTGTCGAAATTTGATTAGTAATTCCGCACGATTAGCATTATAATCCCGATTTCAAAAGGATTATTACATAACAGGTATTAATCTTTAATATTTATAATTAACATTGATTTAAGCTATATTTTCAAAGAACAAAAAAAAAAACTTATATTCAAAACGCAGAATAGTAACCCCAAATCTTCACCTAATATAAACCATATACTGTTTGATTCCTGGAGTTTTACAGTTAGTTTTTTGTTTATCACATATTTAAAGACGTTCACCTTGTGTTTCTCCAATTCTTCTTTGGGGCCAATTCCGGATAGCATAAGCAGTTGAGCTGTATTGGTTGTTCCCGCTGCCATGATGACCTCCTTATTTGCTCTCACAAATCGGGGTATTCCTTCAAAATCGAATTCAACTCCCTTAGCTTGAAGATTATCAATAACAATCTGAAAGAGCAGAAAAATTTATCTTAAGAGTAATTATATAACTCTTAAATCTATGATTTTTTTTTTTTTTTTCAGTGCGATTTTTTAATTTGTACCATAAAACAAGAAAAACTGCTAATGAACTCGACGAAATTTATCATTACATTAATATTAAATTTGTGAAGTTTAGAGTAGGATTAAATTTCTCATATATTTTAAAACGAACCGTAGCATTTATATACCTGATATTGAAGTAAAATATTAGTTTTGCCTCTTTAGAACAGGGAACGGATATATCGCTCAACAGGCGATTCAATTTATGAATAGGAGTAATATTTCTATTGTAACCATTACAAAAGTGGTAATATAAAGGTTCATTGAGTGCAAAACAAGGAATACTATTCTCAACACTTGATTTCTTTTCTTATTCTTAAGTCTAGTCAAATTTGAATTATTTATTTATAAGTAATTCACACGTTAATGAAAAGCACGCATGACTAAAATGTTTTCAAATTATTTATCTATAAAAAACATATTTGTAATATTCCATACTGTCAAATGAAATCAAATTTTTCTTTTTTTTTGGATTTCGGTAGTTTTTTGGTCCCAGAGAGAGATAACAGTACAGTTTCTGCCAGAAAGTTAAGTGATTTAAAGATTATTTCTATTCTTATTTCTGTAAAAATAATTCCTTAAATTAGCTACAATCAGGTAAATACTGTTCATTTATGTTGTAATAAGGATAAAATTTAGTTGCAACGAATGTAGAAGAAGAATTTTAATGGGTCTGATACGTGGGGGTATTAGAAAAAAGAAGGAGGTTCCAAACACTGCAATTGCTTGCATGGAAAAGCTATTGGTAGAAACTGGAGAATAAAATATTTCTAAGACTTTTGATAATAAACGTCGGGAATTCAGTTTTGAAATTGTGCTAATTTGAGGCAGGTTGTTATAAAATCCAATATGCACAGAATTACTTAATGGTTAATTCCTTATTTGTTGCAGAATGGTTTGAATTCTGATTTACTAAGAGTTTGACAGATTTAAGATTCGATAGAAATGCAAATAATTATTCTTCCATTCCTTTTGTATTTTCTACGTTATTTGTGGTATTTTTGAGGTCAGAAAAAGTAATCTGTTAGTTTACTTACACTTTTCAGGGCCGAATCTTTAGGTTCATAATTTATATATAGCTAAATTTCTTTCCATTTGGGTTGTGGGTGAACGATTTCTGAGTTTTATCAATTTCTTATAGAGGAATATTGCTTATTTTGAGTGCGCTTGAAGATGTTATGTCATCCTCGTTACAAGATCATATGACCTAATTTCTGATAGTTTAGACGGTACATAGTTTCCTCTATGACTAAAATGCAGAATTTAATATCATAAGCGAATTTTAGCTAAAGTTTCTCTTTTCTCTTCAGAATTATATTTCAATTGATGATAATTAACAAACTTCTGATACCAAATTATTTTTAACTATTGATAAATATTTATCGAATTTATTCATTCGATATATTTTCTCGGATCCCTCATTTCGCTTACTCTCAACTGAGAATATTGAGTCGGGTCGTTTTCTTTTGAATTGATTTAATAGAAACATTTTGTCATTTTCAAATCCAAAGAGGACTACCAATTCTGCTTGAACTATTTCAATCGAAGTATTTAGATGTAAGCCTTTGATAACTACGTTGATTGAACTTTCTTTTCACGAAGGGCATTAATACAGTTGATATTTCTAACATTAAGGGAGTCTGATATTCACTGTCAAGTTCCAAGGAAAGATTATAATAAACGCGAAATAAAATATTTGCTTTTGCTTAAAAGTAACTTTTCATCAAAACTCATCATCAAATCGTGTTGTTCAGTGTTCCCATAACTATAAACCAAACTTTGCTACAGAGTGAAGCGTTGGATATTCATTCGATTCCAGCTCGTTATATTTCAGAATTCAATTTTGTTTCTGCTATCTTCCAGAATTTCAGAAATGATATTATTCATTTTTTAACCGAAGCCATGTTGGAGGAATTACAAATATAATCATGCAAATTTTGCAAGCTATTGCGTCTGCGAAAAAGACATGAGTTTTGAGACAGTAAAATTAAGATAAGAAAATGAGAAATTTCTTAGAGAAATTGCTTTGAAATGATATTGAAGTACTGAATTTGCATGCTCTGAATTTAATGCATTTGTTTACCCAAATAACAAAGTTAAACAAAGTAAAAACGTTAAATCATTTCTTAACTCTCTGAGGAGTTGCAGTTTGCATAAAAAGCGTCTTAAAATCAGAAAAGATTTATAAATCTAGAATATCATGGGAAATTAAGTTTGATGATAACTTGTATTTGTAACAAATGTGGGATTTAATTTCGAACCATAAAAATTGACACTTTTCTATATTAGTTAGGCCAATAGTCAAATACAAATTTATATAAAAATTGTACTTGAGTAAAATTTTGAGAAACTTGTCATATTAATCCTGAGAATTTGAAAGAATTACCTACACATTATTACTTCTCGGGAAATTCATTGATAACATAAAACTGGCACAATAATTTTATTGAGAAATAATAAGTTATCGTATAAGTGCGCTTTGAGTATCATAAAGCAGAAAAGGGACATATTTGAGTTGAAACAAAGTTTTCCGCTTAAGTTTTATGCTAAGAATGTTACAATTCGTACACCAGATTTTTTTTTGTTACGTTATCACAACATTTTAGCGTATAACGATTTAATATCTGAAAGTTTAATTTTTAGCCTTTCTTATTTACGAGTATTAGAAACATTACCTTAATTTGAATAACTAACTGGAATCCAATTTGCTTCATATACTTATTTCTAAAAAAGCATCAGTACATTTATCTGAATTATTTTCGGAGGGTGAGCTATTTCTCCCTCCACATCGGAAAATACTTTTCAATCGTAAGGTAAGAGAGGCCAGAGGATCTTGAAGTGCCGACGACATTTCAAACCCTTGACCTCTAGATTTAAAGAAAAGTTTTTTGGTCACTTTTTGCTGTGCTCTCATCAAGCAGACCAAAGGGGAATCCCTAGTCGGGCTTGTTATAAGGTGCTTCTAACATGTTGTCGTTATTCAAGACAGCAACCGCATATTCATTGGCAACGTATACAAATGATATTTATTAAATCTGTTTATGTTCTTAAATGCATCACGCTCCAGATATTAAGGAATGGACTATTTTAAGAACATAAAATTTTATAAATGTAAATGATATAATACTTTTGAAAAATATATGTTTCAAGGATTGATTTATAAAATATTACATTAGGAATGAAGTGATTTTAAAAAAGGTTTACTTAAAATAAAATATAACTTTAATAAACCTGTTGTAGAACTAACTGTAACGGTCACCACATCAAATAGTTGATGCGGGAAACCTGTCATAGCTTCTACTTCAGATTGAGGGATTCAATGTGGTTCATGTTGAAGAAACATGGCGAAGAAAATATTATGAAGGTTAAAATAATTTTTGAAATTCCATGAAAGTTTTTCTCTTCATAGGTGAGACATAAAAGTAAATTTATTTTCACCATGCGGTATGTTCCGATTCATGGACATTACAAAACATGTTCAAAAGAAATAAAAATTTCATTTCTAAGAATACGAAAGTAAGGTATAAGGAGAGAACGGAAATAAAGTTTATATATATATATATATATATATATATTTCAAAAATTGGCATCATTCGTCTTGGTGTCATTCATTTCGGGAAAAATACCCATAAGCTCTATAGATCTTCTGCGTATTTTTAACATAATAATCAGATGTTTCAGTTAGATCAGAATTGACTTTGTTAAAAATAAACCTTGCAAAACTTTTTTAGTAAATAAATAAATAAGAGATACCCATCACATGTATTATAACTCACATTACTCATCATTAATTCATTTCAGAGCTCAAAATGAAATACTGAACATTATATATAAACTATAGATAATTGATGGTAAAAATATTCTTTGAATAAACAAACCTTTTTCACAAAAGCCCGGGGAACAATATCCAGATTCGTTTTGTAGTCGTTAGGAACTAGATAAGCTTTGGCTGCGCTGCAACGCTGGCCATTTCTCATGGTGGCTTGAAAATCGTAAAACTCTGCAATTGTATTTTTAAAATTTAAAAATAGTATCTTAAATAATCAGATAAATATCTATTTTTTACTGTTTTAACTAAGATTAATTAATGGCTTATTATATTACTGTATAGTTGCTTATATTTTAAGAGCTGTAAACTTTTTTTCATACCTCAATTATTAAAAATGAAACTGACTGTTCCAATTTTTATATGAAAAGTTTATATGATTTAAAAAAATTACTTTTTTCATGAAATTCATTAAATACTTATGAATATGTTGGTGTTCAATATCGAAAACTTTGGCTTCTCGATTCCAGTTTCACATATTACAGTCAGTACACATTAAAAAAAAGAGCAACTGTCAACTACGGGTTCGACATTTGAACAGGAGAACTTATTTTATAACGCTTCAATTTCTTAAAAATTTCGAAACCAGACGAGCGTAAGTTTTGATATAATTTATAGTAATCTTCAGATTACTCAGCTCTTTCCATTTATAGAACCCAAAATTAAGAGCACTTTTTCTAAACGTGACTTTAACCATTTCGTGACAAACATTTTAATCAACATTGGCTGACACTTAGGAGGTATCAACATATATATCGAGAGAAAAATAGCTTCTAAGTAACGAATTTGGTGGAAAACAAAAAGTATTAACATTATTTTTATTATAAGATACAATACAGTATAATGTAGTTCCTACTCGTATTTTCTAATAGAAAAATGCCAAAACGTCCAACACAGTCGACTGGTATATCAAAATCTCTTTTAAAGTGCATTTAAAAACGCCCTGAACACTATGGACTTATTTCAAAATGGTCTACTACATCAGCTTAAATTAATTATTCAAGCATGTTGTTTTAATTTTCGATACAGATCCACAGGTACATTTTCATGAAAAAAATTCTAGCTCTCCATGCCGAAAGTTTGACCACTGAAAATCTAATTATTAATATGAGCTTGTATTTCCTCTTAAAAAATTTCATCGTTACATAAGTCAGATCAATGATTTCTTATTGTTCGATATAAATCCAACGTATTATATTATACATAACAATCCATGATACTTAGTATATTACCTTACATAAACAATCACAATTAGATTTTAGAATTACTTTATGTAAACATTACCTGTGGAGTGTGGACCATTTATATCACCAACACGGTATCCCTTGTCCAATGCGGCCTCCAAAACTGCACGTTTCAGCGGGGAGTTATACCTGGGTTTAGATACAGTGACTGGACCATCAATACCGTGGTAACCTGCGACGATTTGGAATTCCATTAAGAAAACTGTTCTTACATTTATTTCATATAACACTTCCCGTATCATATTTCTATTCATTACTGCATATGATCTATAGAAAGTTACATTGTATAACACTTATAAAAATTGGATTAGACTTATTGTTACATATAGACGCCTAGTGGGGAAATTCATTGTCCTCGATCGCTTTATCCTGCATGTCTGGTATTAGCAGAGTTTAGCAAAAGGTATTATATAAAATGTAACATTATTTCTATTAGTCATTAATAAAATCAGAAGTTTCTGTGTTTTACAATTGCTTGACATTTTTTTAATATCTAAAGTTTTTAAGAGATAGCGAAAAAATAGGAGGGTTGTGCGCAGAAAGAAAGCGTACTTAATTTTTAAAAACTTGAAGTTGTAATATATTTTTGAAAAATTTATATACAAATTCATATATATGTATCAAACACTATTTTTCGACCTTTTTGCTTTCCTTTACAATGTACTTTTTGAGCCGAGGGATGAACTTTCATACACTTTTGTCAAAAATCTCTCTATGCCTATTTGCCCTTATATAAGGGCACTCTGGACTTCATAGAGGGTCAAAAATCTTTTAACACCCTTAAATGGTTTCAGAGAGAAAAATCTATATATACCAGAATAGGACTGTAAGAGGGTGATTGATAATGTCCAAATCGAATGAGTCTAAAAATTGCTTTGAAGCGTTTTATTTGTATTGTATGAGGGTTGCTATGCAACAAACAAACTCGCTTCATTCACATTCCTACTCTTTTGTAGTGTACTGTCCACTCAGAGTTTGAAATTAATAATTGCTTTCCCTGTGCAAAATTCAATGAAGAGAATCTCTTTACAGAGAGTACTAAAAGACAGAGACTATAAATTTTTGGGCACAAAAATTGTTTTCATTTTTTTTTCTGCTAACTTTACACATACGATACCTTTTATACACATAGACATGGTTCACGACATTTAACCCCATAAATAGATTTTATTTCGTTAAAAATCTGGATCTGCGCGTTTTCCTTTGGGATCTCTTCAACTCGCTGCTGGAAGGATTCCGAATCGAGATATACACAGCAGTACTACAAGTGTTTTCAAATGTGTGAGACAAACTAACAGGCATTTCACTCATAAGTGACAGAGGTCGGCAAACGGTCAAGGTCGTGGACTCACAGCCAGCGTTGTTTTCACCAAGTCGTGGGTTCGAGGCCCAGATGCCACTAAAGATTCGCCGTGCAGCGTTGCTGATGCACGTTAAATCTGGTCGAGATGCCTGCTCAAGTGCCGTCCTCGCTACTTTGGCGAAGTTCACAATCACGAGGACCGTCGCCAATAGACTTCTCGTTTGCAGCACTGCTCTAGTTAATACACAATCACATTCTATTCTCAAGTTTTTGAACACAGTGCAGCTAAACATTGTAGAAAAAAATAAACTTTATATATGTGAGCGTCAGAAGCTCAGTACTCTTATTTTTTGCTCAACATTAGTAATACACAAAATTCTTTCATGAGAAAAAAAATTGTAAAATCATTTTCTTTTCTTCCGAAGGAAAATAAGGTTTAAGTAAAGATTAAGAGAGAATTTTGTTTTTCACACCATTTTTTACATAATCAAAATTGACGTTATCTTCTAGTTTCTTAAAATAAGGCAGCACATCATCATAGCTCCACCCTTTGGCACCCTGTTTAGCCCAATCATCGTAGTTATGTCTGTTTCCTCTGAGGTTCAACATGGAATTGATGATCCCGGAACCACCTATAGCTTTTCCACTAGGCCATGACAGAGACTGAAAAAAAAACAATTAAATTGTCAGAGCAATTGAAGAAATATTCTGTGAGACTTACGCTAAAGAAAAAGATTTGAAAAAAGCGGTAATTTAGAGATGCGATACTTTTATAATTTTTTGATGATAAAAATCTTTTATGTAAGAAGGTATAAGACAAAAACTCTACACAAACTTGTAACCTGTACTTTCTGAGTTATTTACGATCAAATAACATTTGGTTAACTTTCTGATTTTTATAAATTTTTAACTCCTTTCCAACAAAATGACACGTGATTACATAAAGAACCTTAACATCAGAAGTGAAGTGAATGGGTTTCGATAAATATATGTGAAAGCGACGGGGAATTGAATACGTAATGATTTGATTGTGGAGTAAGTTGTGATTAAGACTGAGTGAATCAATTAAATTGTCCACGGAGTGAGTACCCTCTAATGATACTGATCGAATTCATAGTCGCCTCAAGTAAACTCACTTGGATCCGAATACGCTCGCAAGCTTGATCTACGATATTGACTTAAGACTAGAATACAAACGCGTTGAAGTAAAATAGACAAAGAATGCATTGAGATAAAAACAAAGACAAGAAATATAATGATTTCATAAATAGCAATAAACAGATAAGGGAAAGCATTTTACAGTTATAAGAAGTGCGATGTGCGTGGAAGTTTTTTTGCAGCCTAGTTAATTTGTTGAGATTAGGACCCAATGCTATCTGATTGATGTATACGTCTCGTATTCCGTAAGCATATTATTTTACATAATATAGAAGTTGGTAGTACTCTTTGGTAAATATTTGATAATGGTGAACAGCATCCCCCTTAATAGAGAATTAATAAACTGTATTTTGAAACATATTTGACTAGAACTGTTGACTTGTGACTATTTTAATTAATTTGAAGTATATATTTGTGATTAAAGTAACATTTAAGATGGAAGAGGAGTCGGGTAAAAGGATAATGTATTAACATTTAATTATACAGTTGAAATAATCGAACAAGGAAAACTCCATAATTTTTTTAAAACAACAAAAATATTCAAAGTACGAAAGTTAAAAGTTGTGAGTATTGTCAATGGAGAGGTTCGCGTAATACTTAAAGTAACACAGATGGTATATATTAATACGTCATTTGTATATGCAAGTACGTGTATTTACATAAAATCAACTCAAAGTCTCGTGATTTTTTTCATTGATTCTTCTTACATAAGTTACGCGATTCTGAAACTTCTCCATCGTCTTTATTTAAATCCTGTTCTCTAACAGTGGACTAAAGTCACACTGGAATTGGACGAAAGGCATGTCTTCTGGCAATTTCCCTGACATCCCACATTTCTATTGTTTGCTTCAAACCGAGTTACTTAATTTTTTCTTAGAAAATGATAAATGAAAAAGTGTGAACGAACTTTAAAAAAATGAAACTCTTCCCTCAAAAATTAATCTTTTTTGTTTTCTTGCAGAATTATTTTATATTCTAACAAATAAATCTTGAGTGTTTTTTTGAGTAATCAATAGGGTATCTCTCTTTATCATTAGAAATGGAATTAAATTTTGTGATGTTGAGCTATTCACGATTTTCTCTTCACTAACCTCGAGAACATTTTGGTGATTTGATTTACATAAGATAATAACGCCTTGCCACCGAAAATTTAACGTGATTAGGTACTTTGTATGAATCTACGTAGAATAATACATTTAATTAGGGATGGTCGTATTTTATCAAAATAGTACATAAAGGAATGAAAAGGGAGATAAATTATAGCGATAAGTTGATAGATGTTTGTAATTTGGAGTGAATTATTGCAATTAATCGATAGAATTAAACTCAATAGGATGTTATTCCTGATTAGAATAATACAATTTGAATCCGCTGTGATCGAGAAGTGTTTGAGTCGGCTGGAGGGATTTAGTAAGATGAGACTTTATTATTTGAGTTTAAATTAGGATTAACTGATTTAAGAAGGGTTCTAGAAAGCATATTTATTGTTAGATAATAATGTATGTTGTCTTTCTCTTATGTATCTTTAACTGCAGTTTGGAACTTATTGATTATCTACTTAGACTTTAAGATGACTGTTGATTTAAACAATGAAGGGAATACGTCACATTTTAAACCCTAACGCAATAAACACCATTTAAGTAAATTTTCTTTTAAAATTGAAAGTACCAAATTTATTCAGTCAATGGGCCTGATTAATGTGTCATTACGATCATATAACATGTAGTCACGTAATTAAAGTATTATCTACCCCAAAATCACCTTTTTCGTGAAAATTTTCAAAAATTTCTTTCTTAAAGCCCACATATTACGCTTTTAAAAATGGTTTACATTTCTTTCTAGAGTTCTTAGTTAATGCATAAATATAAATATATAATTCTTTAAGACACATTAAATTTTTTATAAACATTTTCTAGAAAACTGCAATTTTAATTCTTTTTTTGCGAATATTCTCATTTCTTAAAAAGTATTTCATATATTGAAATGAAATTTAACCGTAACGTTCTATATATATAGGTATGTTGTGAACCTCAAACATAGCTTTAAGTATATAACTATTCATTTGGAGCTATTTTTATTTAAAAAAAATTATATATTTCTTTTTGTAAATTCATGATGTGTTTATACCTCTTGGTACAACTCAGCAAATTTAAGAGATAACTGCATTTATTTCTGCTTCACAACAGATATATTATTGAAACAAAAATTTAAATGTATTAATTACAATTTGTCATATGAACTTTAGCTTAAATGTCAAGATTTACTAAATTTTAAGCAAATATGACCAAAATTTTAGGAAAAAACTCAAAATTGACTTTTGAATTTGTAATTTATAGACCATTTTCACTAAAAACATAAGAGTTTGTCAAAAATTTCTTTTTATTTTATTTTTAAAGGGCTCCGAAAGTAGGCACATACCTCAAGTCAATCATTTCTTGCTCTTCGTTATTTTGTTCCACAAAAAATTTATTTAAAAGAAATACGTGTTTGTTAGCACCATATTAACGCTTATAGTTTTTAAAAGATGTGTGATTTATTTAAAACTATCTACATAATATTAGAAAAGGAAAAAAGAAATAATTTGGGGAGAATCTTTATGCTAGCACATAATTACCTAATTATTAAGTTTGAAATTATTCTGTACTGAACTTGAAAATACATTAACAAGAGTATAAATTGTGTCTACGGTGGATAGAATGTGACTGTCAAGTGACCATAACGACTCTAGAGTCCATTGTTATTAACATTCTAAGTTAATCAGTTTTTAATATGAGCTGCATATTATTTAACGTCACATGGGTTACTTTTAAGATATGGCTCTCATGCATATATACATATATATATATTAAAATTTAGTAAATTGATAAAAGGTAATTGGCAGAATAAACTTAAAAATAAAATGTTGCAGCCTTTCAGGTGTTATTGAGAAAAAAAGATTACATTTAGAATCCCTTAACTCTCTCTCTCTCTCTCTCTCTCTCTCACACACACACACTCTTCTGATAAATGATCCTTAATCCTCCTATTCCTCTTTGAAACCGGAAAAGGATTAATTTCTCGTCAGTATTGACTGTCATACACATCGGTTCATAACTTTCATACTTTTTAAATGGATAATCATGCTTTTTCCGAATATCGACAAATTGAAAAAGAAATTCTCACATTATTAATTAATCCCTTTCCTGTATGTTCTTGTGGTGCAGTTAAGTAGTTCCAATCAATATCAGTCTGGACAAAACTTCTTGCTACTGCAGGGATGTCTGTCGATTTTGGAGGAGATTTTCCCGCTTCTAGTACGAGAACACTAACACATTCTTCTTCTGCTAGTCGAGCTGCTACAACAGATCCTGCGGAACCACCACCAACTGAAAAGAAATATTATTAACATATTAGCACACATACATAGCTTAACAACGTCTGATCCTAAAAGGATGGTATTATTTTAGATTGAACAAGGAAAGCTGATTGTGTGTGCATGTGTATGTGTGTTGTTGTTTTCTTAGCACTTAGTGCACAATTTCTACACGATGGTCATTTTCACTTTCATCATCAACACGGGCATTTTACATTTGCTTTCAGTGCCATGTCCTCGCCCGTATATACGTTTTATATAGATTTTGCATCTGTTTGGTAATTATTCGGTCCCAGAGCACATCATACTTTGATGCGGATTAGGCAGGTTAAATGTTTTTTTTTTTTTTCTATTTTTGACACATCTTTCCTCGCCGTGAATAAAAAAAAACCAAAGAGCAGATATATATTAAAACAAATATGAATAATCAAACAAGAGAATAATTTTAAAAAAATAAATGTGCTTTGCCAATTTCACTTAAACATGTATTAACATTGTTTTTGCGTTAATATCTCGACAAATTAGAAATATTCAAAATCAATATTCATTAGCGTAAAGAAAGAGTACTTCCAAATCCCAGACATTGCAGAGTTTATAACTATCAAGGAAAGAAATGCCATCTTCAAATTTCTGTTTCATTTTATTTTCACGTGCAAAACATTCTTAAGTACAAAAATGTTGCCATTGCTAACAACAAAAAGAATAAAAAAGGACTCTGCCATAAATATTATTAAATTAAGTATCAAAAAAACAAGAGTAAACGATAAATAATAAAAGTAGACAACAGTATACTGTTTGTGTAAAAAAAAGTACATGCAGACAAAAAAATATTAAATTAAAGGTATCATAGCAATGTGTGAATATACCTTAAGCAAACTAGATGCAATTACGATCGCAAGGCATTATAAAGTCAATCTTGCGAACCAAACTCAATATATCTTTTATTTTATGCCCACGCATTTTTGCTTATACCAATTTCTCAAAGTAACAACATGTTTGCACATGTTGAAATTCATTTTAACAAAAATCCTAAAGAAAAAAAATTTGGTCATGCAATTGAGATTTGTGCAATCAACGAGGGGCATTTAAATAATTTTACGAAATGGTACTTTTCATTTAGATGAAATTTTAGTTTACTCTTCACATTTGCTGACTTTTTATGCTAAGATCCCTTTGTTTCTCTTTGCCAATACGTCAATACGTGCAAAATGAATGAAAAACATTTCCCAGCAAAATAAATTCATTACTACCCAAAACATATAGTGTGCTGAAAATGTTCAATTTACTGATAGCTTATTAAAAAAAAAACAGCATCATGTTCCAATGCTAAACATTTCCCTCGATTTCAATTTGGTCATGATGTACAATAAATGAAACATTCATATTCTTATTCAAATATTAAAGATATATATATATATATATATATATATATATATATATATCATGATTTTTCTCATAAACATACAAAATGCAAAATACACACATACGTATTATGTATAAATACAAAAATATAATTAAGTAAAGAAAATGAAAATTAAACTTACATATGATAAAAATGACAATTTGAGGTATTTTTATATATTGAATAAATGAATAACATTTAAATGAAGAAATTAGTTTTCAATTCTTAAGCTATACAACGCACGACAGAGATAAACTTTTTGAGAGATTAGATTAACTTCAGATTTAATTTAATGTTTTGAATTAAATTTATAAAGTTTTTTGCACCACAATGCACTTTGTGTGGAATGGGAAGTTAGCCTCTCAAAATATGTATAAGTTGGATACCTATTAAGAATATCTATAACATGGGAAGTATTCCAATATAAGAAGAGTTTTCTCTAGTGAGGCATTTGTCTTCTAGATAATATTGCTATAAGCATACGGCGGCTTTCTTAAACAAAGGCGACAAATTTTAAAACGTATTAATAACTCGCCTGTGTCGGAATCCTGTATCGTACAGTTGATCAGAGCACTATAAAAAAAAAGCCAAAAAACGAATTTTCCCACAAATGACAAATCAAGCGTTAAAATCATCTCCGTCGCTCAAGGTCAACTGATCCTTCCCACATGGAGTAGAAAAACATCCCCCAATGTATATATATATATATATATATATATATATATATATATATATATATATTAATAATAATAATAATTGGAGAGTGGTGCATTTAAGAACATTTAACAGATATAAAAAATATCTATTATGTACTTTGTCAATGAATATGCGGTTGCTGGCTTCAAGAACGGCAAAATGTTAAAAGTGTCTTAATAACTACTCTAACTAGGGATCCCTTTTCGATAAGTTGATAAGAGCACAGGAAAAAGCGACCACAGACATCCCAGTGATCTTGGGTTCGAAATGCCATGGCACTCCGATGTTGACTGACCTCTCCCGCCGCGGTTTTGAAAAATATTACCCGATGTAACGGCGAAAATACCATCATTTGCCGAAGTGTGACCCAGGACTAGAATATTAGATGGCAGCATAGTCTGAAACTACTGGTTGTATGTACCCAGGACGCAAAATAATGGCTGGAAAAGTGACCTTCTCATCAAATATTGTTCCTCTTCGTATCATCACGATGATATTGGAGGGAAGGGCACATGTGACATATGCACATTCAAGAACAACAACATAAGATAAAAACGCCTTAATAAGTGCTCTAATTAGGGATCCCCTTTTGGTCTAATTGATAAGAGAGCACAACAAAATGCCGCTTGCATTTTCTAAGATTGACTGATATCCCTTACCGTGAAATGGATATACATCCCCGATATGGCAAGAACAGCATGTATCCAGCCGAAAGTATAATTCGATTTTCTTTGTTGCCATATTCCTTTTACATACTTACCATAATGTCAGGCAATTATTATTCACTTGCCCTAGAAATAACCGTGCACAGTATCTTTTAGTATGGATTGAAATTTCTGCTAGATGCTAAATCAATATTTTTTACGAGTAGAGCTTCTCATAGCCTGCATATCATCTACCAAATTCATAAAAGCTTTTACGACCAGCATGTTAATAACAAATTTCTAAAAATCAAACCTGGAATTTTAGGTAATTTTTAGAAGTTTTATTACTGAATTTCCCGCACTCATAACAAATAATTTCAGTTTTATGAGAATAACCAAATGTGTGACCAAATAAAACGGTTACTTCAGGAGTTTGGCAAGTTCATACGTGTCTTAGTTTTAATCAAGTCTTTTATTACATTATTGATGTCGGAGAAATAGTGACTAATTTTGATATTAATATAGAGTTTCCCGCTAAAAGGCACATAAAGGAAGTTCTTTTTTTCGAATAGGAAGGAGTCTGATAAGCAGGCCGAAGATCTCTGTCTCTCTCTCCCCAAAATTATTAGTTATTTGATTGACATTAGTAGAAACTACTATGAATCCTATTCAATGAAGATTTATCGCATTCAAAAAGAGAAAGTTTTTTTTTTATTTTATTTCTTACAGAATACAGGAATAGGTCCGAAAAGGATTTTAAGAAAATCTTTTGCAAACTTTGATATTTACTTGCAAGTTTATTAATGGCGATTTAATATTTAAAGACGATAATAACTTGTACAAAAAGTTAATAGTGTACAAAATTCTTAATAATGATATTACTGATCCTTTAAAAAAATTGAAATTCATTGAAGAAAATAATATAATTTAGCAAATTCACAACTTTTCTGCAGCCTTAAGACTATTTTTCATCCCACCAGTAACATTTACAACAGAGAAAAGAAGTTTCTCTAAGCTATAAAATTAAAACTTACAATTATATGTCATACGCTAACAAAAATTGATTAATTCAAATTTATTTACAATTTAGAAAGGTTTGTAAGGAGAAATTATTTTAGATGGCATTATTCATGAACTTAAAAGTAAGAAAGCAAGAAAAA
Organism: Nephila pilipes; assembly: GCA_019974015.1. Lineage (NCBI taxonomy): Eukaryota > Metazoa > Arthropoda > Arachnida > Araneae > Nephilidae > Nephila > Nephila pilipes. The sequence goes on along the minus strand of BMAW01059970.1, from coordinate 546,375 downwards.
GTGATAGCTTTATTTATTATTTTATTTTGTGGAATATAACCATAATGCATGTAATTGGCTATCTATTAGCTATTTCATATTAAATAGAATGCTAAATTTTTTTTGCAACTTTCCTCCTCTTTCCCACCTAAAAAAAGACAAGCCAAATAATAAAGTAAATAATAGAGATTAAGTTCAATGCTTTATGTTTCCCCAATTTCATTTTAATGTTATTAGAATGAGATCCATCTATAATATTTATTAAACACATAGAATAGTGAACGCTATAATGAACTGCTAAAATAAAGAATTATTAAAACATTCGTATAATATAATTTAAATGTATTGTTGTTTATTCCAATATCTCTGTAATGAACTATTAAAATATTCCTTTAGCTTATTATAGGCTCCCCACCAATAAGAATGATTGCTTATTAACGTCACACTTAAGAGCAGCACGGAGGCTAAAACGCTTAAGTGTGATTCACGAAGCAAAGTCGAAAGTTTTCGAATAACAATGTTGTAAGAACTAACAGGTCAATTGAAAAGTCCCCAGCCTGACACATAGATGGTGCTACTAGAATTAAGTCCATATGGTTTTTAGTTAGCCCTAACCCTCAAAAGATACGTGTATAAATTTGACAGCTGTCGGATCATTAGTTTGTGAATTATAGCATTTTGAATGAAGCAACTTTTGTTATTGTGAAAAAATGGATAAAAAGGAATTTCGCGTGTTGATAAAATATTGCTTTTTTTGAAGGGAAAAAATACAGTTAAAGCAAAAGCTTGTCTTGATGCCGAGTTTCCGGACACTGCCCCAGGAAAATCAACCATCAAGGATTGATATGCTAAGTTTGGTGAAATGAGCACCGAAGACGGTGAACGCAGTGGACGCCCAAAAGAGGATGTTACCGACGAAAACATTGAAAAAATCCACAAAATGATTTTGAATGACCGTAAATTAAAATTGAATGAAATAGCAGACACTCTAAATATATCAACTGAACGTGTATATCATATCATTCACGAATATTTGGGTATGAGAAAGCTCTGTGCAAAGTGGGTGCCGCGCCAGCTCACTTTTGACCAAAAACAACGACGAGTTGATGATTCGGAGCAGTGTTTGAAGATGATCAAGCGTAATAAACCCGAGTTTTTGCGTTGATATGTGACAATGGATGAAACATGGCTCCATCATTTCACTCCGAAGTCCAATCGACAGTCATCCGAGTGGACTGCACACGATGAACCCGCTCCAAAGCGTGGGAAAACACAACAATCGGCTGGCAAGGTTATGGCGTCCGTATTTTGGGATGCGCATGGAATAATTTTCATTGACTACCTTGAAAAAGGAAGGACCATCAACAGCGACTATTACATAGCGTTATTGGACCGTTTGAAGGACGAAATCGCCGAAAAACGGCCGCATTGGAAAAAAAAAGTGTTGCTTCACCAAGACAATGCACCGTGTCACAAGTCAGTGAAAACGATGGCAAAAATCCATGAATTGGGCTTCGAATTGCTTCCTCATCCACCGTATTCTCCAGATCTGGCCCCCAGCGTCTATTTCCTGTTCTCAGATCTCAAAAGAATGCTCGCTGGGAAGAAATGTTCGTCGAATGAAGAGGTGATCGCCGAAATTGAGGCCTATTTTGAAGCAAAGGACAAATCGTACTACAAAAATGGTATCGAAAAGTTGGAGGGTCGCTATAATCAGTGTATCACCCTTGAAGGGAATTATGTTGAATAAAGAAAACTAGTTTTGCCAAAACAAATGTGTTTTACTATGGTAGGCCGGGGACTTTTCAATTGACCTGTTATTATCAATACTAGAGAGGTGGACATGATAAACTAGTGGTCATTAGTCGTTAACTCGCGGTTGGCGTTGTTTCGTCGAGTCTTGGATTCAAGTCTTGATGCCACTAAAGATCCGACTTATAGCGGGGTTGAAACACGTTCAATATAGTTAAAGTCGCAAGTCCTCCCGTTAGCGTGATATGGAACTATAGAGAGGAAGGTACTAGCTCAGGTGTCGTCTTCGTCACTTGACCGAGGTTCGAAATTGCGTGGACTGTCACCATTACTCCTCGTTTTACCTCTCAGTACGACGTTAATAAACAATCATTATCATAATACTATGGAAAATTCTTGACGAACTCCAGTTTTTAAGAATTTTATAGTTCTATAATTTCATAATAATTGCAACAGATCAATTTGATAGATTTTCTGCTAAAATCACCTTTTTTGTCAAATTAAAGTGAAAATAGAAGGTATTTCTGAACTTAAAATATATCCCTTGAAAACTGTAGCATACTGTATAAATACGTTTATGATTCATCCATTACTAACACAAAAGAATTTGAGCCCCATAAACATTTTAATACTAAAGCAATTTTAAGTACCTTGTTTTCAAACTTTTATATGGGTTCCAAGTTGAATATCAAGTGTAAGTGTACTTTTCAAATAAAATATAAATCTAAAGAGCAGCCAGTTTCGTGCAATAGAATAAAAATGCGTGATTCCCGAAAGCTCTGCAATAGAAAGGAATTATTTTCATTGAGAACCATTAATCGAATGCATAAAATTTTGCCTCTATTTAATTGGGAACATTCGGTTCGTTTTGTTAATGTTCTCTATATTTACCAGACATTTCGAAAACATAAACGAAAAATGGTAATCTGATGAAATAGCTAATTGTCTTCTCAAATACAGTATTTATTTCAATGTTTTTGAATATCCGAAAGAGTAAAAGAATAATAAAAAATTCTATTTCTAATGGAGTTTTATCTCTGATTTCAGAAAGTAATCCGAAATATTTTTAAAAAGTTAAGGCACCGCAGACGAATTATTGTAACAGGTATGAAAACTTCTTTCGAGAACAGACTGAAAATACAAAAAAAAAATTATTCTACGTATTGTGAAGAACAGATTTTGTAACGAAAGAGATTATTTTCTTTGTATCGCATTAAATAGAATTTTTTTTAATTTGATTTATAATGTTACGCAATATGTTAAGAAATCCCCATTGTAGGCTAATAATGGTAAATCGACATTTAAATCATGTAACCCCAAAACATTCCAAGAATGAATCGAAACTAAAAAAAATTGCTCGAACATCTTGAGTCAAAAAATGATTCTCTTATAATTCTCGTAAAATATCTGAATAATGTTATTCATTTTCAGTCATTTTTATTGAATTTGATTATATATTATTAAAAGTAATATGCATCAGTCGATAAGTAAATAAAATACTTCATTTCTATATGTGCTTTATTTCAATCCAATGATAAAATTTAGGAAAATTTATTATGACATACCTTTGAAAAATTAAGTTCATTACAGGTGAAACAATTAACTCACATATATTCGAAATTTTTATAATAAAATTTTAAATTTTGGTCTGCAACATTAATTTGTAGTCAACTAAATCAATAACTAAATATAAACATGTAAAATTCTCATTTCTTATGTTTTTCGAATATTTTAGACATGTGAAGTAAATGCAGTAGTCTAAATTTCAAAAGGTTATATGTCATTTCTTTAGTTAAACTTTACGATGACGTATTCAGAAAGCGGCGAATAGAATCTTACCCAGCGTTAAAATCTTCATTAGATAGCCAATAGTGGAGTTAGAGTTTGCTTAATAATTAGTTCTTACCAATAACGTAATCATAAGAAGGTCTGATAAACCTGGTCGTTTTAGGGGTGTGCCTCTGTCCTACCATCGAAAGCAAAATAAGTGGAAGCAGCCCGGTGGTCACATACGGGGTCTGATACGATGCCTCCTCCGCTAGATTATAAGGGAGAGGTGGAAAAACAAAATCAAGCACCATTGTTACCTGAAAGAGAAATTTAAATCAGAAAATAAAACACTCACTGTTATACTCATTCGGGGCTAAAAGTGAACTCTGATTTGAAGGGTTATCATAAAATCTTAATTATTAATAAGAAATAACTAAGGTATTTGGATAAAATTTATTCTGACTGTTGATTGATCCTTACGTACATAATTTGTAGATTACAACTATTCTTGTTGATTTGTTTGGTTTCAGGAAGCCGTAGATTGAAGTAACTCGCAAATTCTATTTTGACTTAAAAATTATTCGGTTAGGTCTTATTCAAAAAAAAGTTGTGCTTCAAGGAAAGAATAATGACTGTACAATGTATTATGTTTAAGATAACAAAATAGTAGCGGTTAGTAAAAAATTAATACTCGATTTTATTTATAACAAATAAAGCTAAGCTCATTTACAATTGTTCAATTTCCACAAAACTTAAAATTTTACAATAGTTTAATTATTTTTTGTTTGTGCGAGTATCCTTCCAAGTACTTTTCTTGTCTTAAGTCAAGATTCTTCCAACAATATCTTCCATCACATGCGTGCATGCTCGCGTGTGTGTATGATTAAATAAAACCTAATGTTCTTCTTTTTAACTTTCTTTTTCATTTTCAACATATTTGATTTTTAGCACCTAACCAAATTTACCAACCAACTTCCATCCCTTTATTAACTGAAACTGTCTCCTTCGCTTTGCTTATTCAGGACTTTCCTATTTTTCCGAATGTAAAAGCTCGTGCTAATAGAAGGGCGTCCTCTTAGCCAAATTCTAAAACACCAAGAAGTGTTCTTCTTGACTCTCCCCCCCCCTATAAAATTTCTCTCTACTTTCGCTTTAATTCCATATCTAAATTTTGCTTATCAAACTAACATCTTAAAATATTTTCCTTCACAGCCGTGTACCTCCACCCGGACTTAATTCCACCTCCCTCTCTTCCATCCCCTTCGGATTAGTCATCAAAATCACACCTCTTACCAGTACAACCCCTATGGGAATTTAGCCTTAAAGCAGTAGAAAATAACTTCAACTTTTCCGAAGATTCATCTTCTCTCAACTAATAGATAACCTTCCTCGGAGCTATTAGTACAGAATTTTTAATTACATATATCCGGCAAAGTATTCATAATTTGCAAACCAACTCAGAGCTTGAAAGTCACTCTGTGGCCTAGACTCACTACAAATCATCAGCAATCGTGGTCTCTCTCTTACCTTTTGCACCCCTTCACTCTCTTTTCGCCTAACGTGCTGCTCTATGATGTGCTTTGCTTCTTGCTAAGTAGTATGCACTGCTTACTTCTGTGTGTAAGTAAAATGTGTAACAATATGACAATACCTAACACATCAATCAATAACTCCCGAGACTAACATTGAAAACAACATTTTTTTTGCAAAATTTTTTTTATGGCCAAAAAAAGACGTTGAAGATCATTCGCGCCCAGGTCTTTCTTCCATATCAAAAACGATGAAATATCAAAATAATCGGTAATCTGTTTCGATACGACCGTCGGTTAAGTATTTGTACGATTGCTAAGATTTCAAAAATTGACAAAGAATCCATAAAGCAAATTTTCTACCACACAATGCTCCGGCTCATTCCACATTGCCCGTCAAGAGGATTCTAGCCAATTACAGCATACCAGTGTTAAAACATCCGCCTTATTCGCAAGACCTTGAACCATGAGATTTCTATCTGTTAACTTAGGTGGTAAAAGGATCAAGATTTGAGTCTGTTGAAGCTCCGAAAGAGAAACGGTACGCGCCTTGAAGGAGTTGACAGACGTAGACTTCCAGCACTGTTTCGAACAATGGAAGATTTGCATGGAGAGATGTAGGGATTAAAGAGGGGTGTATATAGAA
>BMAW01059970.1:478119-540689 GCA_019974015.1 Nephila pilipes | reverse complement strand
GAGGATGATACAATAAATTGCACGCATGTTGATAACAAGTGTCGATGGGTACAATTGTTTAAAGTATTAAGACCGTCCATGTACTATTGTGTCCATGTTTTAATTTTGCTGCAGTTTTAATTGTTGAAATAATAGTTGTGAAATTTTGCACTATTTAATTGTGTACAATTGTGCACTATTTAATTGTGTACAATTGTGCACTATTTAAGTGTTTCTTAAAACTATTAATTCTTTTTTTTTCTCTCTCTTTATCACTTCTACGGTTTAAATAGTTTTTGTAACTTAAAAGTTCCTTCTTAAATCATTTTTGACGCACTAGATGTTTCCAGAATAAGCATATCTCATAATTTTAAATTAACGTAAATTAATTTAAAAACAAAATTGAGAGATGGCCGACTAAAAAAAAACCCACTCTTTTTGTGTTCCTTTTCACTTTTTACTTACTCTCAATTGGAGACACTTTTTGTATCTTTCCAGGATAATGCAGAGAAGTCAAATCGGGTGTTAGAAAAAAGTTTGACAGCTCGCAGAATTGTACTCATTAATTGCCATACAGAGGGTTCCCATCAATTCTATTAAATGTCCGGTGTTTCGCATTTTCTTCAACGGAAGAGAGATAATGCGTGATGATGTAGGTTGACCCCCTAGGCACGCGGTAATTCGTTATTTTAAAAAGAGTTCTGTTCTCACGGGTACCGGTCCGGGTCGTTGCAACCCTTAATCTGTTTCGGAATATCAACAGAGGTTCTTTCTGGGGTTACAGCTTTTTCTTTCTTTTTTATGTGTGGCGAGGGTTTTTATTGTCAATTATAAGCTTGTACGCGACAATTTTACAAGGACAACTTCATTACTTCATTCCCTCATAACTTCTTATTCCTTTTCCTTCCATCCAAGACCTCATACCATTACTGCAACATGTTCCCTTTCAGGTAGGTGCAAATCTCTGATTCTGTCAAAGTGTCGCCAATACAATTTAATTAAAATGTATAACCATAATGTCACGCTTTAACTTTAATAATAATGATGTGAATTTAAAATTGACTCTTCTTTTATAAATAGGACAATTCGTGACCTCTCATCAAAACTAATCACTTGAATAAACACATTAAAATGAATAGACAGTAATTTTAACATTAATTTATAAAGAAATTGGTTACTATAATTTTATAATTAGCACATTTGATGTTAGGATCTTCAGATCTGTCAACACTGAAAGACAACTGGGGAGAATCAACTTAGCCATCCTGTATGAAATCAGCCTAAAGCTGTATGACATAAAACAGATGTGGACGCTGGCCCCTATGCTGACCCACGCCGATCTTATCTAACTTTCAGCAAGTGCGTTGGTGCTGATAAATCACTAATGTTGACTCGTTTATAATTCAAGACAATATATCACTGGCTTCTACTTGGGATAAGAATTGTATAATATTCAGACATGATAAAAAAGGGGGGAGAAAAGCTTGCCTGAATGATGAGAAAGTCTGTTATTGGTATACTTAACCCTTTCGGACTTTTGTCCTGATCTGGTTGAAAACTACTGCGACACTAAACTGTGGAATCTACATTTGCCCAGAAATAGTTAAAAAAATCTTAAAGATTAATTAAAAATGTTTTAATATTTAAATATACAATAGCTATATTAAACGTTGATGGCTTGGTGGATAGAAAAATCATAGTGAAGATATTATACTTTATTATAAGAATAAAAGCTTAAATTACTATTGTTATGAAAAATTGAGATTTGTGTTGGATACTATATTAGCTTTGTAATGAGCCTGCACGCTGAAGCGTTTATTTAAGAAAAGAAGACAAATCTTCGATTTAAAAAATTTAAAAGAGAAAGTATTTGATTTAAAAATTCATAGTTAAATTTTAATCACGTGAAGTGATTCAAATTTCAAGTTATATCAAAGAGGGTTTTCCCAGACTGCTGTCTGATTGGAGGTAGGAGGATGTTTAGATCTGTTTTGGTTGTCCAGTCGGGAAGCAGATGTTTGACGACTGAATTTTGAAAAAAAAAATTTCATGAGGAAAATTTTACTCGTCTCGTTGAAGCTGAAAGCGCGTTTTCTTATGGACAGATGAGAAAATACCCTATAGGAGAGGGGCGAAGCTTTGTTCTTTGATATAGGGGAAAAACTTTTGAGGGAGATTTTGAAATAATGTAATAAGACTTCACGGAACCTATATAGTTATATACTATTTCTGCACGGGATATATATTTTTTATTTTTTGCTGGGTATTATTAGAGGAGTTATCTATTTTGTTGAATACTTTAATGAAGGGGGGGGGAGGTAACGGAAATTCTGAGGTAGGGTTTTCAATGGATATTTATATGTGGATCAGGACGGGTCTGATTATAATAGTATAGATAAAAGGTTTATTACCTTTACTTAATGCAAACATACGTGAGAGAAGATGAAATAAAGGATAAGCTATCGTTTGAAATTATTTTTTTTATTTGTGAAGTGTGATGCTCTCTTGAAAGTAAACTTTTTATCCAACATCATACAATGATACATGTTGATCCACTACTAGATGATCTTTTCATTCTTAGAAAATGTCTGGTTCAATTTAAACACTATATCTGGAAAAGATGGCGGCCTTATTCTTGAAAGCAATCTAGGCTATTTTCTAAGTACCAATTTCTTACTTCTATTAGATGTCCGTTAAGAGCATGGCCAACAGCATTAGGGTTTTCGCTTCTAGTTATTATTACAGAGTCATTGTAGTAGTATTGTTTTGTCCTGTAAGAGTATGCCTTGACTCAAAAGAATCAATTAGTGACAAAACTCTAGAATAACATTTGTGGAGTTATATTTCCTTCAGTAAGTATGGATATTTCTTTTTCATTCCATTATCTCTTCTTGAGCCGCATTCAAGTCTACTAAGGGTCGTATGTAGCCATCGGATTGGAAGTATTTAAATATGTCTAAATATACTTGTATTTTCTGGGGTATATTTAAATGTACCCTAGAAAAATTCTTTTATGTTTTGAGGTATCTAAATCAATTCAAATGATCGTCGGATAATCAATGTGAAAAATTCGTACAAATAAAATTTGCTTTAGAAAAAAATATTCCTTGCCTGGTGCAAATTTTTTATGTGATGTTTTATAATATATTACACACATACACACACACACACACACACACATATATATATATATATGTTTTATTAATTATTTGCATTCTGTTTAACTGGTTTATTTGGTTATATTATTATTAATTTTCACTGGTGGTAGATATACTTAAAAAATTTCTACATTATTATTTGGCATGTTTTTGATAATTTTTATATTTGGGCTTTTGAGTTCTATTTTAGTTTAATTAAATAGTGTTGTTTAATTAAAACATTTTTTTTTATTTTTGGTTTTACAACTTTTTAGATATTTATATTTTTGCTGTGTGCTTGATGTATGGATTATATTGAATATATGTTTACGTTCCTCTCTTTTCTATTTTTGATTTTCTGAACGTGCTGATATTTCGTTTGTTACTATATTTTATTATAACGTAATTCACTGAAGTGTAACAGTTTGGTCAAAAATAACATTATTAAATACATATTATTCCATTCCAAAGTAATTAATTACATTATTTCCATTAATTAAATTTTGCTTTTCTCTCATAATTTTTCTGTTACTTAATAAATTTTTGTTTTTAAATTTTTAATTTTAATATATTTAATTACAATTTTTATATGAGTTATTTTAATTTTACTTTAGTTTTTCGTTTATTTTTCATTGATTTTTTTTCTCATGTGTGTGCGTGTGATTAAAATAGTAATAAAGAAATATAAAGGAATAACTCAAAAAAATTAACTAAAATTAGTACAGTAACAAGAATTAAATATAAGAAAAATTTTAAAAATTACAAAAAAAACTTACAAATAACACTTTTAATTATAGGAAAAAAATAGAAAAATCATAAATTTTTGATTGCCAAAAACCTGAATCAAAAGACAAAGAAAGAATTGCTCAGCAAAACATACACATAGTAAAGAAATAGATTAATATAACTGAAAAAATACTAAACAAATAATGACCAGAAGATCAAATCATGACTAAGTACAAACCAAGGCATAAAGATAAAGAAATATCAATATGAAACTGAAATATGACATTTATAAATTCTGAATATGTCTTTAACAGATTAGCTGGTTAAACAATGTTTTACAGCCTAGCCCAACAGAAAAATGTTATAAACCAAAATGAAAACATTATAAAATAAAAAAAGAAACAAAAATTATTACCTCGCTAAAGAAAGCCCTATTCTGACAGAGAAGACATAATCAAAAATAACCTTTTAATATTTTTTATAAAACGTCGGTGATATATAAGTCAAAAATATGGTCAGTAAAAATATAGTCATCTTGGAATACCTTTATGCATCGTTTAGATGACATGGACCATAATGATGGAGTACAAATTATCCTTGAACTTCTTCAAATATTTCAAACAGATATATTTCATATTTTTCACTAGCTTTGGATGAAAGCTGTGACATCATAGACCATGTGCAGTTAATCGTATTTTTCCGTTATACGATCAATAATTCTGATATCGAGGATGAACTTCTTGATTTTCTTCAACTAATTTTAACTACAGACATTTTTAAAGAACTTAAAAATTTAATTGAAGTTAACAAAGAAGATTGGGCAAAATTAAGTAATGTTTGCACAGATGGAGCACCTGCATGGTTGGAAAGATAAAAGGCTTTAATAGATTGATCGAAAATAAGTTGAGAAGAAAAGTTTTTAAGTACCATTGTGTTATCAACCAAGAAGCTGTGTGGACAAAGGACTTAAAACCGTTCTTCTCTTGTCGATTTTGTAGCGCGCTAATATAGAAAAGTATGGGTTAGAGCTCTGAATCACCAACGCTTTCGGGAACTTTTCACAGCAAAACATGGTGAGTTACTCCTTCAATGTGCGCTGGCTTTTTAAAGTGCAATTGCGAAATTTTTTAATTTGAGGGAGTGTTTTTTCAAATATCTAGAAGAGGACGATGAACTGCTGCTCAATATTGAAGGTTGACTATGTAATTTAGCTTTTCTTTCACCGATGTTATGGGATATTTAAATAATTTAAATTCCCGGTTACGGGGCGGAGAGGGAATTGTATTTTTCCTACCTTAGTTACTCATATATCTTCTTTTGTGAGCAAACTTTTATTTTTTGGGGAGTTGGGAAGATTAACACACTGCTTTTTACAAACGAGTCCAGATTCCACCTGGTCACTGATTCTTGAGAGACCATAAGACATAATATCAACCCTTTCTCATGAAGGAAAAGAACAATTATGGTGGCGGAGGTGTAGTAGGTAGGATAGCCATTATGTTGGACAACAGTACACCCCTGCATGTGTTCACAATGGCTCCCTGACTCCTTTGAGGTATAGAGAGGAGATCTTAGAGCATTAAGTCCGAAATTTAAGCCACCTAGTAGGTGTTGGGTTCCTGTTAAAAACATTTAACATTTGTCTACATAGGGCTCAGCTGGATGACAACTGTCTGGAAATAGAGAATATTCAATACATGCATTGGCCAGCCAAATCTTCTGATATTAACCAGTATGTCTGGGATGCTCTTGAAAGAAAAATTGCATCTCACCATCCTCTCATAGAACCCTCTTGGTGCTAAAATCTGCCTTTCTGTAGAATTGGGCTCGACTGCTACAGGGACTGTTCAACTATTACAATTTGTGATCCGTCTGATTGCACGAGGGGATCATACCCCATATTAAATTCCTTTTCAGTTGGATATCACAAAAAGGAATTGTGACATCTCCATAGTATGAGCTTTAAGTACATGAAATGAGTTTTGAATGTGCATCACTTTAATTGCTATAGATGTATATTCATACAAATTTTCATTAAAATCTCTCCATTATTTTTCACAAAATTTAATATAATATATAAATCTTCTTAATTTTGCACAGAAGTTTATGTATTTATGCATGTATGTATGTATATTCAGTTGTGGTTTTTCATTTTTAAATAATTTTATCTTTGAATTAACCTCCTTGTGTATTTTAAAAAAAATTATGTGTTATTCAATTTATTATAAATGGTAATGTATTAAAATTGTTTATATATATATATATATATATATATATGTAATGGTAATGTATTAAAATATATAGAGAGAGCATATATAAATTTAATACATATAGAGCATATAACACTTAATATATATAAATTTTAATAGAGAGGAGAGAGAAGAGCAGAGCATATAAACAATTTTAATACATATATAGCAAACAATTTTAATACATTACCATTACCTATATTCTCCCATCAAAAAGAAAAGAAAACTGTGGCACAAGAAAAGGAATACACTTTATTTTCAACATTAAGAAAATAATTTTATTATAAAATATTAACGAATTTAGAGTATTTTCTAACTTTAGGTACACAAGTAATTTTAAACGCATACATTATTTTATAACAAGAAATGCTAAACATACATTACCACATGTGTCCTCATGTTTAATTACTCATAAAATTTTTAAATTTGTTTGAAGTTTTTTGTTTGAAAAAATGCTTTGTTTCATAATACACTTCTTATCTTTGCAATGCACCAAAAATTCCTTCAGACGTATTTTCTTGACACTGTAATCCGCGTCGAATTGTTTCAAATGAATTTATCATTTCATCATACGATGGCTTATTGATTTGTGCATTATCATCTTTTTTCATTTTCATCTTCGTCTTCATTGCAATCCATTGCTGTACAGTTTTTATTTATCACACTGTTCAATATATCCGATTCAGTTAGTGATCCCGAGGTTTCAGCTGCAGAATAAAGAAAAATTAAATCATCAAGCAACACAGAATCCGTAATTTCTTGTTTATCCTTTAGCTGTATCCATATTTTTTTCATTTCTTCTAAGGGAATATTGTCTTCGTCCTCATTACTCTCCGAACTCTCACTGCAGACAAAGAATCCAGCTTTGGCAAAACTATTATAAATGGTACGATCTGTAACTTCATAGTTCCACGCTTTCGAAATTTCTGAAATACTTTCCCGTAAATTGATATTTGGCATGGATTGGTAGTTTTCAAGAGCAGTGATAACTTTTCGCAATTTCCTCTTGCGATAGTGTACTTTAAATTTTTTTATCATCCTTGATCCATTGGCTGCAGTTTTGATGTGGTGTTTGGTGGCAAGTAAAAAACTGTAACATTTTTCAATATTGGGTTGATTTCCTTCAGATGGACAGGAGAATTATCTAAAAGAAGAGCAATTTCACGACGTTCTTTAACCATACGTTTGTCCAACTTTTGAATCCAATTTTCACAAATTTCTGAAGTCATCCAAGATTTTTTGTTAAAGTCGTAATCAACTTCCAAAGATTTTGAGCCTTTGAGACATCTTGGAGTTTTGCTTCTTCCTATAACAAGTAGTTTTAATTTCTGATGTCCAGTCATATTTACTCCTAACATAACAATTATTCTTGCTTTACTATGTTTTGCTCCAAAGCATCTTTCGTTGTTAAATGTTAATGTTTTTTTAGGCAAACATTGAAAAAATAAAGCAATCTCATCTGCATTAAAGGTGTTTTCTGGCTTATCAACTTTCAAAATTTTACTCAGTGTCTCTGTTATCCAATTTTTAATATCATTATCATCAACATCTTTACTTTCCCCAGATTGTACTTTTGCTACAATTTCGTGTCTTTTCTTAAATTTTTCTAGCCATCCATTGCTACCTAGAAATTAGTCGTATCCCAATGCTTTCGCAAATTGAAGAGCTTTCACTATTACGAAAGGTCCAGAGATCGGTAGATTTTTATCTCGCATTATGTGTATCCACTTCAAAACTGCCTCGTCGACATATTCATAGACACATGTTCTTAAACGCTTTGAACAAGAATTCGATGAAGCATAATTTTGTAGCTTATTTCGAATTTTTATAATTGTTGATAAACTATTCGGAGGAATATCAAATTTTAAAGCAATATCCTTTTTCTTGACGCCTTTATCCACTCCCTGAAGAATTAAAATTTTGTTTAATGCTCAAACACATACGTTTTGACATTTTCGAGCTACAAGAAACGTAGTTACATGTAAGACTGATTAACGCTGTAAATGAACGGGAAACTAGTTCAAGGACACGAGGACTCGAGGCAATTCCACTGAGGGTGTAAGAGGATATCGAAGATGTTTCTAGTGAACTGGACATCGGGGGTTAAGGGTTGCACTTCTTGGATGAAACGCCCAGAATTATATAGCTCTCGGCGAATTAGGTACCCAATAAAAACCAGTTCAAAATTTATGACCTCCGTAAAACATGTTAAAAGAGAAAATAATTTGAAATGTCCAGAAATACTTCAAAAATAGGATGAAAAAAAATTCAATCACTAGAGAAAAAGTTCGTTATATAGAAATGCACTTCGCTGTAGTTCTTGGATCCAGGAAAAAATTCTCTATATAGAAAAATTCGCAATATAGAGGTTCGATTGTATATATATATATATATATATATATATATGCACTGTATAATATAGGCCATTCTAGCCCAAAAGACTATTCGCGCTACTTCGGAAACACGTTTTATTCCAGCAGGATGCATTAAATTTTTCACCTTTTTAATTTTGGCTACTTTAGACCCATTTCAAATTCTCATGTTAAAACCTATTTCTACTTTCATCTCTCAAGTCATGGGAAATGACTTCACCATCCTAGGCCTATTAGATAAATGAAGAAAATCTTCAATATATTAGGGTAAATTACATTTTAATGAATTAAATGTATTTGTAGGTAATATAATTTAAAAAAAAACTGTTCTGAAGTTAGTCTGCTTTGAGCCATACATCTCTGAATCAAATATATTAGGCTGACTTCAGATGAACTGGCTATTGCTATTTCACATGATCTGAGTGTCATAATCTGTCCCTGTGTCTTGTAATGCACACTCGCGTTCTTTAGTACGGTTGCTGGTTAGGTATGCATTGTGTATTGCCCATTCATGCATGATGGCCTATACTCTTTTTAAAATGAACTAAACTTTAAATTGAACTAACATTTTTAAATTATTTTCTATTTCTTGCATAGAAATCAGCACCCCAGTCTTATCGTACATGAACGTTTTCGTTGTACACTTTTGAGAAGATCGTTTGAACATATCTGTTTTATAAGCCAGGAATAATTGGAAAATAAACACCAAAAATACACTCTCTATAACAGTATTTTAAATGTAAACCGTGGAATGTAGAGGTGCCATGGATTATGTTTGGTTGATTAATTTTATTAATTTCGTAATAGAAGCAATACGAGGGCTATTGGAGATGGACCTCGTAATTATGATCCTCAGTCAAGTGACGAGGATGGCACTAGAACAGGCACCCCCTCTCCTAACATCCACACCATTGCTAACGGGAGAGCTTTTAGTCTCTATAGATTTAACGGGCATCAGTCTCGGCTGCACGGCGGGTCTTTAGAGGCATCAAGGCTCGAACTTACGATTCGATGAAAATTACTGGCCGCGAGTCCGCTACAATGACCACTAGGCTGCCACGGTGATGCACCATGGATTATAAGCCAATATACAAAATCAAATCGAGTTACTCTTTCATAATTAAAGAGGTAAGAACCTCCTATACCGACAGTGTTAAACTAACCGCTTTCGATGTACCTTTCCTCCAAATCTATTACAGACACAAGTTTGAATCTTTCATACAGATAAAATTCATTTTTTTCACAATGCAGAAATAGGCTTTTGTCTATTTTTGATTTTCTTATTTCTTTACAAAATACTGTATCGGACATAGTGAATTTTCACTTTTTTTTTCATACAAGTAAATTTGTAAAAAATGCAATTTAATTTTTTTTAAATAAACTCATTTCATTTTATAAAAGCAAATATTGTAAAGATATCTTACAAAAATTACATACCTAAGAACAATAGTTTGTTAGGAAATGCGTTTCGCGCATGAAAAATTCATGTTTTGTGAAAAACGAATTTTAATATAAAAGTACTTAACTGTCAGAACATTCCTACGCCCCTACTCTAAATTATCCTCTTATCTTAAAAGTTCATCATCCTCTCTTTTCCTTTTAAGTCTATTTCCTTTCCTATCATCCTTTGTGTTTTGTAAATTAATTTTAACAACTTCTTCCTGTTGTGGCGTTTCATTACCTGTATCGTATAACCAGGCAATTGAATATTGAAAACTGAGCCTATATCACTAGGTTCAGTGTTCAATTTTCTTAAAATTTGCCATTATAAAACATTGCCAATTTTAAAGGAATAAATAGAATCTCATATATTCCTAAAGAGAGGACTTCGGTTTGTACAAAAGAGTTTTTTATACGCTAAACCATAACACAATATTCGAACTCTCATTCAGGTTTGGGTACAGTCATGCAAAGATTTCTTCAATAGTTCTAAATTTGATTGTCTGAAAATGAGTCTCTTAGCCTCAACAACAGCATCAGTTAAAAGTTTTTTTATGATTGCAAATTCTGTTGTTTTTTTAATTAACACGGAGTATTTGCATCTCATGAGCAAAATCTACGCTTTACATCAGCTGATATTTTCTGTAAAAACATTGCCCATACGGCGTACGCTTACCCTATAAAGTAGACAAATTTCTCCGTTATATGTTTCCAAACGGTCAATTTCTGCCTCTGTCAACCTGTTTTTTCCAGACAAAGGCTTTCCATCTTAAAGCTTTTGGTATCTGTCTTTGCTTTCAAGCGTCAAAAAAGTGCCCTCATTCTTTTCAATATTCGACCAATACATTCTACATTTTGGTAAAAGTTAAATATATCAATTCGCGTCACACATTAACAATCAACCAAAAAGAAAGCACATGACTTACACTTTTCACTTATTGAATGGGTGTAGCCCCGTTATAATGATGATTCAAGACTAAATTTTTGAAACATCTAGGAATCATAAAGATTAAGGTAAAGTATTTTTGGAAAAGTGAAAATCTATACAATTTAAAAGCATAAAAATCTCAATTTGTTACTTTTTAAAAAATTTGAAGCTCCGACAACTCTTAAGCAATATAAATCAAATGTTATTAATTTAATTTCACGATAATCTTCAAATAGTAAAGTCATTTGTTGTCATTTTGGCAGGTATTTTAACATGATATGGTAATTTTGCACCACCAATGAAATAACCTTTGAAAGAAAAGCCTATATATTGATTCGTACTGTAATCTTTATACAAAAAAATTAATAACAAAAATGATTTTCGTTTGAATGAGGCATGAATCGATTTCACATAAGTGATTACTGCAAAAGAAGTGAAGAATTATTTTCAACCCCCCAATGACCTTCCTGATTGTGCTTATTTCCTGATGACGATGCACCATGGATTATAATGAAAATATGCAAAAATAAGATCACATGACTTTCCTATAATAAAACGATATTCACTATGTATTGATAATTTAATATGTTTGAAAGCTTATCTTTATAATAATCTTTATACAGTAAATTTAGTTTAACTTCATAAAATAAAAATGAATCTGTTATATAGATATTGTGTTTTTGTTTTTGACAAATATTTTTAACATGATGTGATGATAATTTTGTAATAAAAATTAAACAAATTTTGAAAGGAATGGTTTTGTTTCGTGATGAAATTTTAATTCAGTTTACATAATTATGATTAATATAAACTTTTATATAGATTATTATTTAAACTTACAAATGTTAGAAATTTCAAAAGTAATTGGACATACAGGAATTTATGAACACATTTCTTATATTTCAGGTTATAAATAAAGCGGTATAAATATACAGCGTTATTCAAAATATTACATCCAATTTCGAAATTCTGTGTTTTTCTGAATAAATGATAAAGAATTATAAGTAATAACATGAATATATGGAAAATTGTGGAAGTTATATATTGTAGATGGCCTTCCTGTGTTTCAATGAAACCGTTTTTGAAGCTTTCATGGAGCTACCTCGCAGTTGGATCGGTCGCCATGGACCAGATGACTTGATTACATATGCCTA
Source organism: Nephila pilipes (assembly GCA_019974015.1). Classification (NCBI taxonomy): domain Eukaryota; kingdom Metazoa; phylum Arthropoda; class Arachnida; order Araneae; family Nephilidae; genus Nephila; species Nephila pilipes. The sequence goes on along the minus strand of BMAW01059970.1, from coordinate 528,704 downwards.
CAATGACCCTGTGCAATTTCTGACTTTCGGAGTTTGAAAAGATTAAGTGTATGCGCCACCATTACCCGCAAATTCATGGGAACTTAACCAATGGATTTCTGCAGCTGTACACTGCGAAAAACGGGTATGCAAAATCGAGTAGAAAGTGCTCACTTTTGAATACTTCACATACTCAAAATGGCTCCGATCCCAACGTATTCAAATTTGAGATTCGCACATACTCATTTTTAGTAACAAGCACATACTCAGAATGGCAACTTCAACTCACTTTTGAATACGTCACATACTCAAAATAGTTCCGATCCCAACATACTCATTTTTGAGACTCGCACATACTCATTTTTGTACGTACTCAAAATGGAAACTTCACATACTCAATTTTGAATATAATCTTGTATCAATTATGAGTGTGGAATAGAAAAATGAGTGTCAAGTATTCATTTGTGAATCTGTTACTGCATCAAACATGAGAATCAAACAATCCAGTGAGTATGTTTTGAATTTATTTTCCGATACTGTTGTATCGAAAATGAATTTTAAACAGAAAAATATATATCAATTAAAATTTTCAGGGAAATAAATAAGCGCTCCTTTATTTGGAAGTATCATTTTCTTCATCTTATATATTATTTTACACTTTATGAAGATTTTGTTACAAAACTTCCGATTCAAAAATCATTCATTTACTGTGTGTAACAAAACTGTTACTTTTAGAAACAAGAATACAACTGTTATGTGATCATAAACTGTAATTTGAACTTATACCTCAAATTTAAATCAATTCGAGTGGTTTAATAAATCTTAAATTAATGAAAATCGATTCGATTCAAGAGTTAAATTCTTTTCAAAACAAATGTGTAAGGAATCTGAGCTATTAGTTACAGAAGCAATTCAGTTCATTAAGAATTATATTTATGTTTTTAGAAGCAATATATAGTTTGTTTCCTATATGTGCAGAAAATGGAGTTTTATTTAAAGTTCAGTCTCTTAATAATAAGTTATTAGAAATATCTTGAAACATTATGATGAATATTAGATTTTCCATTATAAAAAACTTAACATTTTTTTCATGTACATTGTTTACATGTGTAAAAAATGCTGTACATTACTGTGTACAGCATTCCCCCCCCCCCATCTAATATATATTTACTTTTGAATTAACATCATAACTAGACTAATACCTAAAATTAATGATTCGCTGTACACAGAAAAAATAAAACCGTATCATATTTATGAAAAATTTATTCTGAATATCATGCACATAGATATCGGGTATTTAAAAACAAAACATTCACAATTTTGAAACAAGAATATTAAAAAAAATTAATATTTTAACTCCTGCAGATGAAGGCATGTCGCTTTAAAAATCACTTATAAACACTGCTATCTAATCCATGCTATATTAACTCTATCCCCATTCGTACAACATTGCTTATGGTTTAATCTAGCTTACAATGAGGTATTTAAAATATAGGAAGTTCTCATATGTAAAGCTAAACAGATTTTTTTACTTCTTTCAAAACAACATTTTGTCAGTTTACTAACTACGAGTGAAAATGCTTTTCAAACAACGCTGTTTCAAATAAATATACTATTTTTGCATTGTTATTATGTAGACAGTTCTTTAATTTTTCGAAAGAGAAGCAAGTCATCTACACAACCATATAATACAGCTATATTTTTGGAATATACTTAACCATTATAGTATAAACTATTACATGTAAGAATTTCTGCTTGGTCTGTGAAACCATCCATTCTATAAAGCAGTTCTTGCTGCTTTGAATTATGAACTTTGACACACTTAGATCCCAAAACATGTGTTATACAAGGAATTTTAAAGTTTTTTTTTTCTTCCTAAACACGTGTTATTTTTAATTGGTGTTAATGAATTAAAATTTACTCGGACAGAGCTTGTTTCCTTATGACAATTGATATTTTTTATTATAAAAAAATATCAATATAATAAGATTTTTTTTTAGAAATATCACAAGTGTTTTCAATTAAAGCTTTTTTTTTGCGATACGTGTTATACAATAACATAAATCTAATTTAAACAACATGGATCAGTTCATAATTAAAACAAAATATACATTATGCATTAGTTTGTAAATACATTTAATTTTTATACATAATGTCACATATTGTAAAGAAATTTTGGAATATAGAATAATAAAAAGTATTGAAACTGATTAACATGTTTCATTTTGCCAATTGATTATGTTCATTTTGTAATTTCTGTTCTAAAAAAAGTATTATAAATTTTACACCAAATTACTCTCTTAGAAAGGTTAATTGCATACAAAAGTTTTTTGTAAACCTGCCTATTTCAAGACTTGTAAGCCATTTTATTGGTTAGAAACCTTTAAAAGCGGAATTTTAAATTATGTGATTTTAGCACTTAGATTTGTGTCATGATATACAGAAACTTTTTCAATTTTTTTTGACCTATATTATGTTCTACTGCAACAGCTACTGCCATGTTTTGGTGTTGCTTAAAATTGAGTTCATTTTTGATCTGAATGAATCAAATAGTATGACTTATTAGGTGTCTAAGTAAATACGTAAAACTTGCAACACAATATTTTTTAAATAATGTGCCAAAATAAGGTGAATATTTATTACATTCAGCATATAATTAAATTTGTCATAAATCACACATAGTGAAAAATTAATAATTTTACCAACATATATGTCTACCAAAACAAACCTATGTGGTATGCATTAACATCAGATTTCTCTATGAGTAAGCTGTTTACATCTTGTACATCAGTTTTATTTCAATTCATATATTCAATACAATTCTCACATTATTCAATTATTTACATTCGAAAGGAAATAATCCGAGTATGTTTTTATACATCTATAGACTTATGCTCGTTTAATTGTGTAGTTAAAATGTTGCTCAGTAAGCCTATTTAAACTTGCTTCTGGCATTTGTTTGTACACTTCCAATATAAGTTTTAAATTATTTTCTGCCTTAAACAGGTGTATTTTTGAGCTGCTAACGACTATTCCGGTCTTTTGTTTTGATTAAGCTTATTTTGTATTTCAAATTATTTCATGTTTTAATATTGTTATTCATCATTAGATCATCAGTTGATTCTGACATGTTAAAAATAAGGGCCTCAATATTTATTCTAGTATTGTAATTATTTTAAACCCTCTGAAAAATACATGTGAATACTTAAAGTGTAATTACGCTCTTCTGAATTATAGTATATTTTATATATTGATTAAACTATTTTCTCATTTAATCAAATAATTAGTTGCAACAGTTATATAATTTATGATTTAAACGTGGTGCACTTTGTACCTTGAAGGGTTTTTAATGTTTTGCAAACAAAATTAATTTTAATCATGTTGATTATACTAAATATTCAACAGTATTTAAGAAAACATATGTGAATATGTAAATTTATATACACTAAATCACCTAATATATTTAGCTATATTCTTTTCAAAGTATGTATTAATCAAATTTTAATATGTTTTAATGTAAATGAAGAGAAATTAACTATTGTAAACAAGACATACCTAAACTTATATTAGTGATAATCTGATTTTAAAATATGTATAAATGTTAATTTTAAATTATATTTGAATAGGAATGATACAGTTAGATAAAAACAGAATTTTGAAGAAATAGAAAATTTTAAGACTTATAAATCTTGAGTACTGTATTTAAGAATCTGTAATGTTGTCTTGTCGTGCAAATGCTATCTGTGCTTTTCTAACCATCAGAACTGAGATGAATTACAAAGTAATTCATCCCCGTACCGCTATTAACTTAAAGAATGCATGAATAAAGTGGTTAAATTGTGTAAATAAAATACACATCAATATAAAAGGTAGATAATATGATTGGCCCTGTACTAGTGAACATGTTTTTACAATTTATAATGAATTATACATATCTATATTTGTGTCATGTATCGAATATACAAAGAGATTGTTTTATTTATTCAGAGTGTATAAAGGTTGGAGTTCATGAATAGAATAAATCTGAATATACTGTAACTAAATACGCTTATTCAAAATTTTGTAATTTCACATTATAAAATAAACCAAGATATGAAATATTTGTGTATAAACCTTAATTATATAAAAATCAAATTTTGAATTACAACACAAAACAAGTAGTAGTTTCTAACCCCAAGTCAAAGCATTAAATTGGATTACTTAAAATGTGAGACAATATATGAAACACATGACAATCACTTATAGCATTGATGAACAATGAGACATAATAGAAGGATGCCTGATTAGGATGAAATTTAGTTCCAAAATATACATTAAATTTGAGTTTAAATTAAAACCATATCTTTAAAAATATATTCTGAACATCTACTCCTGTCATACATCTGAAATTTACTTCAACTCGTAATACAAATTAATCAGAATAAAACTTATTTTTGTCAACATTTTATCTTGAATGTATCATTTCTAACTTTTTGATTACCGCACAGTATTATTGGAACAATGGATGTATAATTTCTTCGAAAATAGTAAAACCTTACATACAATATATCTTAAAAACAAGATAAATATGTATAATAATTTCTCTGTCAATTAAAAAGATAGTTTCCTACACACCTCTATGAAGTGAAAAATGGAATTTTTATCGAGAGCATCATCGCTGTATAGTCATCGATAAAAATGGCTGTACCCCACCAAATTTTTGAATACCAATGTTATTCTATTAAATATGTTTCATACACAAATATTTAATACTCTAGGCGAAAATAATTTTAATGCAATTAAAGTAAGTAGTCATAAGCTACGATTACGTGTGAATACAGATGAATACAGACAAAAACACCTGTAAAGCACAAATAACTACTCATGAAAATCATTTTCAAATCATGATCAATAACAATTCAACAACATTTTTATATCTTAAATAAAATAATCTTTCTGTTGTGACTGAGAAAAATGTAATAAATGATGACGCGAAAATGAGTATCCGTACATTCATTTTAGTATTCCACTTACTGCGTAGCGTGGTAAATACGAAATAGAAGACAAGCAAACCATATTTGTTTTTAAACCCAATTTGTAAAACATTTAGTCAGTATATAAAAGCGAAGAGGTCCCATCTGTAATAATTTTTGAGAATGCTGATTTTCCATTTTTGGTTTTGAATACTTGTAATGTTCACATTCGGTAAAGGTATACGCTCAAATCTGATACAAACATACTCATTTCAAAATGAGTACGTCTAGGTATTCATTTTTGAGTATTTCTTTTTTCTCCGTGTACAATCAGTTACCATTGATATTTTACAACGTGTTTCGAAAGAATTTCCGTATCAAATTGACATCGTACATGTAACTAAAGGAAGTTAACATCGAACACTTGTAACACAAAACTTGCATATTTTCTCTTTGCATTCCCACATTACTTATCTTTCGAATCGTTTATTTTTGAAAATATGAAATTTTGAAGTCGGATGAATCATTTTGAATAACCCTGTTAATTAATTGAAAGACTGAAGAGTCGAAAAAAGAAATATTGGACAATTGATGTTTAAAAAGATCCAGATTTTATTTTACACTTTTTCGTTTGGAAAATAAATGAATTTTGAGTTGAATAACATTTAATTTCATAAATTATAATTATTTGGAGTATTTAAATATCGCACTGAATGGTCTCTTTAATAATGTCAGAAGCCTTTTCAGCTACCATCATGGTTGGGACGTTAGTATTTCCACCAGGGATAATTGGCATGACTGATGCGTCCACTACTCTCAAATTTTTCACATTCTTGACTCTGAAAAAAGAATAATTAATATACGATCAGAGATTTTCAAAAGCAAAGAACAAAATAACACATACAGAAGCGACAACTTCGATATCACTTCCCGGTTTTTTGTTCAGTATTTAATTCAAAGATTTTACAAAAACGTTTAATGTAAAATAGGTTCAGAGAATCTCAAACCTAAAAATTGAACACAAATTAATTAGCTCCACTAATTAAAAGGTATATATATATATATATATATATATATATATATATATATATATAGAAAATCCTAAATATGTGATTATTTACTTATTCTAGTCTTTTATTACTGGAGATCTTTTCCCATTTCTTTGCTATTGCTTGATATTGTTATAATATATTTGGAAATTTTTAAGTAATTTGCATAACAGTTGAAAACGGTATTTGGTTATGAGTCACCACTAACATTTTAAAGACTTTTATTGTGTCTTTAATCTTTTGATTATTTTTTAATCTCGTAAATAATTCTTTTGAAAAATCTATTTTAAATCCCGTATATTTCGGAGCAAAAGACGCAGCTTTTTACATAGAAAAACCGTCTTAAAATTTTAAGGTTTCTTACTGTTCAAACGTGACATTAAAAGAAGAAAATTAAATTATTTTTTTAAAAATCCTCCTATGATTTTCGTTTGTAAGATTTTTGCACTGTGCAATAACTGTTGAGTCAAAGTTCTTACCTAAATAAATTTATTTAGGATACGAATGATGTTCCGTGATTTCATTGTTATCTTAGATAATTTTTTTTTAAATTTAGGAGGCGAGATACTCATTTCTTATCTCTGTAACAATGTTAATTAAATACAAGTAATTAAAGCCATTAATCAGATAGGTAATAATGAATTGTGTCAGTGATTATAGCCTTAAAATTCTTCTACGCAGTTAAATGTTTTTAAACATAATAGTTATTTTTATTGTGAAAATTAAAGGTGACTTTGTTATGGGATTCTATCACTCATTTCGCTTCAATTAATCTTTGGGGGCTTTAGTATGAGGTTGTTTGAAATGAGAATCTCATCCATTAAAAAAAAGGTATCATATGTAAATTTTAAGGGAATTATTAAGTTGTAGTAAATAGGATTAAGTAAATGTGTTTATGAGTAGCGAAGCATTTAATGTAGAATTTAGTGGTAGAGAGAGGAGAGAAAGTTATCAATGAAGATATTAGAATTGTTCCAACGCTAACAAGAATAAAGAATATGATCGAAGTTAGTAAAGATCATCATACGATTAATGAGTCTGACCCTCATTACGAGTTCTACTAAGGATTCGTTTCTGATTGATCCGCAACAGTGAAGTAATATTTTTATCATAATTCTGCAGATTCGAACAGGTGTGGATTATTCCAAAGACGTGATAATTAACATCTTGTATTTTCATTACTTTGAAATTCAAATGAACTCTACTTGTCATTACATAGTTTCACTTTATTTGTAACTGTGTTGATTTGTGACTCTTTAACTATTGAATAGAGATGGAATGATTTCGCTATGCCACGTGCCTTCAACTACGACGATAGAAATTTTAAATACTTTATTTGTCAGTCCTAAGAGAGAATCCTCTTGGTATAGTTCATGAAAGAGCTACAAAAAAATCAACGGAACATCTTTACTTCGGACCCAATGGTCGGAGGTTCGAAACCCCGACAGCGCTGAAGGTCAACTTTCCTTCCCCGCCATGAGGTAGAAAACATCATTGCCACCAAAAAGTAAAGAAAATAAGCGAGGGACATTGCGATTAATGCCCTAAGAAATTAAGATTCTCATTCCAGTTTTGAACTTACCGAAGTTTTGGATCCACGACTGTTGTAGGATCTGTCGGATCTCCCATTTTCGCGGTACCGACCTGGTGATTCTGAGTGATAATAATGGCTTGTGCCATGCATCGGAAATACTTGTCATCATCGTTCACGAGGTTTTCACAACCAGGATAAACTGTACTGATTGGCTTTGAACCTATCTTCTTTAAAGGTTCACTTTCAGCAAACTCCTTACATTGCTTCATACCTACAGAAAAAAATACCAGTTCAAATAGCCATTTTTAAAAAGGTTATTTTATTAATTTTAGCTGGTGGTAGGAAGAATTCTTTTCAATATCATGCACATATTAACTTCCCAAGCGAACTTGCTACTCATTTCCCGATCCCGTAGTTATGACCAACTGGGCTGAGTTTATCCATGACCAACTACTCAAGTCGAAACTACCGGAAATTGATAATAATAATAGTCATAAGTTTTGAAGATATTGCGATCAAAAATTGGACAAGTATATGAAATATTTTTGTATTATAAAATCATAACAATACTGCTCCCTTTTAGATTTATTTCTCATTTACTCTGAGATTAATTTGAATTTACCCCATCATTCTTTGAAAAAACACTTTCTTTCATAATTTTTCTTCTCTTTCGTTATTCAGTTAAGGTTTAAATTTAAAAAATTTATTTTAAAACTTTGTTTAAACTTCAGAAAATATCAAGTTTTCGAGATTTTTTCGTTTGTGAAGTTCCAAAAATATATTTGTCGTAACTATTGATGCTGTTAGGTTTCTCTTAGATTCAAAAGTTTTGCTCCTTGTTAAAAAGGGGGTAAAGTATTTTCGATATTTCAAGGTGATAATATTAGTGAATTTATTTTATTTTATCGACTGAAACCGGTCGTTTATGATTAAGTGTGAGTAAATTCAGAAATTTCTTAGGGAACGCGTGAGATCGATAATATTGACACGACACTGAACTCACAATTCCAAAATTCAGATTTTTTTTAAATACGAGGATTCAAGGTTTGACATTCCTTGACTGTTATAGAAACCTTCCGCAGATATGGCGAGAATTGGACTCACAGTTTCTATTTGATTCAGAGAGAGCGTCGCAAAAAAAAAAAAAAAACACATATAAGTGAACACATAAATTTGTCAAAAATGATTTCAAATAAGTTTGATGAAGATTCAAATAGAATAGGAAAGCCATAATGAAAACTTTATGGTAATGGATCTATAATGGTAATAAAAGAACAATAATCATTCAATACTAAATTTTCACACTACAAAAACGAAATATGAGTTTTTGAGAAAAGGTTTATTGAATTTTTATATTATTTTTGAGTCTTCTTCCACAAACTCCTTTTTATACAATTTCACTAAAAACCAGCTTATTAAAAAATGTGTATCATGACTATTTTAAAATGACAATAAAATAGTCATGATACAAATAGATATTCAAATTTTGAAAAACTATTCGTCGATAAAGTGATCAGATTTCATAACTAAATAATTATAGTCATTTCAATAACTAAATAATTATTGTCGCGAATTTCACTGGTTTAAGGTAAAAATATACTGAAGTAAAATTTAATGTCATAATTGTTGAATGACATAGCTAAATATGGATGAAGTAAAATCCAAATTATTTCGATTAATAACAATAAACTCACCGTCGACGATGGTGTCCAAATCACTGGAGTCGGAGAAATATTTGGGGTCGATGACAGGAGGGTCATAAGGGCTAGTTGAACGCAAAGTGACCGTACCACGGCTCTTAGGATGTAAATGCTGGGACAGGCACCAATAGAAAGGTTTATTTTTGTATGGTTCAAAAACCTTCTGGGTGTACTGAAAATAATAATTTGTTGGGTTAAATTTTAGCATTACTGTAAAAAGAAGGATCATTTACTGTTTTTTCTTTAAACAAAATAAATATGAATAAAATTAGGTTGTAACATTTCACCAAACATCGTATGAACCTCACTTTCCATTAATTTACTTTACCATTTAATGAATTTCCATTTATTCTGTTTTTAGAAATGCCGCAATATTTTAGTTTTCACGATTATTTTAATCTTCATAATTTTTTTTTTTTGTTCTACGAACATTTTTCATATTACATTTATAACCTTTTCTTTCTTCTTTATTATTTTTTGGACGAAGCGAAACCTTAAACGGCTCTTCCATAAAATTCCAAAAATGATATTTGTCCCCTACAATGTTATATTTCTGATAGACATCAATTGCAGTTACACATACGCAAAGAATTTCTTTTGGATTTCTTGCAAATGTAATTAATATTTGACGAAAATATTAACATTTGAGAAGTGATAAGATGTAATACTTTATTCCACAATTTTGTAAGGAATAGAATGTATCTCCGTGTTTACACACTTACAACGATCGATTGGTACAGTCGGGATCAAGTTAACTGGTGAGTCCAGTTACCTCGCAGTTTTATCATAACTCCTTTGTTATGAGTATAGGTTTATTTTTTTCCACATGAAATCAGAAACCCTGTTAAGAGAAGATATAAATATCATTTTTGTTTCCTTTTAATTTTATATGTTGAGGGATAAACATGTCAAGTTCCGATTTGCGATAGCAAACTTAGATATCAAATGGGGGAAACAGAAACATGAGAAAGAAATAAGTAAAATAAGGCTTGGAGCAAGGATAGAGTTGGAACATTTTGTGATACCAGAGATAAAAGAAGCAAATCAATAAAAGAGATGTGAAACGGACCATTTTTATAGCAGACTATTTTCAAGGTAGAGATTAGCTGTATATTCAACCATTTTATTGATCAAATTTTAAGAGTTATTAGTTTTTTTTTTATAAAGGATTTTCCGTAATAATTGAAAATAATGCGAAAGAGCATGAACGTAACATAAAAAATTCATACTCATGTTGAGATTGATATTAACTCTAAATTTATAATATGTAACTCGTGGTTCACTTAACAAGCGGTTTAGTAATCAGGGACCCAAACTACCACGAGTTAACGGGGTACATCAGTATCATTTTTAATAAAATATTCTATTTTGTATAACCTTGTTCATTCTGTTTAGAAGGTAAGCTTTGACGCTCAGAACAAGTTTCCATTTTGTTTTTAGAAGTGTCACAATATTTTAGTTTTCACAATTGTTTTAATCTCCATAAAATTATTTTGTTATCAGAACAGTAGCAGCGACTGGAAATTAAAAGTGGGGAAGTGGGCAAAACCTTTGTAGACAGCAAGAAATAAAAGGAGATTCGGGAGTTTAAATGAGAGACACACGCAAAGAAATTAAATTTTAGTTAAAATAATTATACAACCTTCTCTAAGTGAATTTGACAGGGAACTAAAAGTTGACGGTTTATATCATTTTATTGTGGCTTAGTTTTGATGTCAGTACGTAATTTTTTGAAAGAGTTTGATAAACATTATACATCATACATGTTCGTGTTTTTCATCACAGGAATGATATTATACGTATTTTACAGTTAAATAGGAGTATTTTGAAAAATTTTAAAAAAATCAGTTCATTACAAAAAATATATCTTGTTTAAATCAAATATCAGAAAATGATAATTTGGCAAATTCCACCAGTTAATTTATTCGAAGCTTTTTTTTACATCACATTAGATTGCAAAGTATGCAATGAAAAAAGTAGTCCAATACGTAGATTGCTTGTGCTACATAACTTGTAATCAAATTATAAAAAGTAATACAATTAATTATATCTTAGAAGGGAAAATGTACAATATAAAATACTTTTCATAGAATCATACATTTAGTCTTTCTGTTATAAAACATGTTAAGTATATTTGCATTCTTCACCTCATTCATTCTCCTTGGCTATTCTTCCTCACAGCGAATGCCACATCTATTTTTCGAGTCGCCACTACTTACCATGCTCTTTTACAAATGCCTGTGATGCATGGCATTGCATTTTATGCATATTTCCTGTATGTAAAATTTCTAATTAAAGAAACGAGTCAAAGGAGAGACATTTACGTGGTAAGGTAACAGGATTTATGCAAATATGTTTATAATTCCTCGTTTCGAGAAGGAATAAAAATTTAATTTTTTCCAAAAAAAGAGGGATTTTGGCTACTGGACTGTAATGACCATTTATAATTCAGAATAAGAAAATGTATTTTCCTAAGTATGCCACATAATATCATGGCATATTAATACTGAAGCTGACAACAGTTTATTTTTCAAGAAATAAAAAGTGATTATCAAGAGTGGGGTTTTCTTACAAAGACCGTATAATTAAAACGTATTCTTTGCTATGTGACACAAGAGTCGCTAGTGCTCTAATTTACCCAGATGTGAAGCCAAATTTGGCGTCATAAGAAATATTGCCTAAATGTCTACTTCCCCAGTTTGAATAATTGCACAATGTCTCAGTTCAGTCAAGTGCAGAAAATTTTAAGTTATTATTTGTACAAACGCTATCTTCTGCCATTTAACCATTTCTAAATCATTGGCCTTCCGTGGCGAAATTTGCCTTTGAGGCGCCACCACAAAGTCAAAAGGGGGTGAATAGGAAGAACATTTTGGGCGAGAAACGTCTTCTTGTCATGAATGAAAGACTAGGAAACACAGCACGCTCATCGACACTTGCCAGGGTAAGGTAAAATCCAAAAGACCAAGACAAATACTCCTAGATTCTTATGAGTCCTTTTTCTTAATTTTTTTAAAATCTCACTTCCTGAAAATTCTTCACAAACTTAATCTCCTCACCAAAATTCACTCAATAGTATTTTCTCCACTCTCTACCTATTACACCATCATCAGTCAATGAGGTGACACTTACCATCTAATAGGAATGTTACCTTTCAAGCTCTTGAACTCTCTCTTAAATCTTAAAAGCAAGAAGACCGCTTTTTCAATAACATCAAGCCCCTGATCTTCTCTACTGCAACTCCTGACTCACCACCCCCAAATCAAATTAGATTTATATCGAGCGCCCACGAGATATGACGCTTCTGTTCGGAATAAAGAAAAAAGTGTTTGAGAATTTACAATAAAAAAAAAAGTCCCCAGGAATGAAAATCCGTTCTCAAGGTTCTCAGCCCTGAAAACGGTGAGGAAGTAAATACATACCAGAGATCATGTGAGAGAGTTGGTGACTAATGCAGTGGTCAATTCTAAGAAATTAAGAAAATTTTAGTAGCAACGATCACATTTTGATGTTTTGTAAGCGAATTTTTGTTTCGTACTAGTATTGGTCAAAAGAGTTTGGGTCTAATTAGTGGGTTGATGTGATTTTCTGTTATAGTATAAACATTTCTCCATAATTTGGAAATGAATTTATTTGTGGTATCCATTTGAAAATCGTTCAGGATGACAGATTTCCTAACATACCTTTGAATCTTTGTAATTTTTCTGAGTATTTTGCTTTAAGCTGTTTACACATTTTGTGTGTTGGAGCTGCGTAGGTAACAACTGGGCGTAAAACCGGTTTGTACAATAGAACTTTATTTAAGGAAATTAAGGAGTAGTGCAATTAATGAAGTACTTAGGAAGTCTTTATTCCAAAATTTAGTATTTTATATGTTTTGCGTATGTTAATTTTTAACCTACATTGAAGGCTTCTAACGTACCTATCAAGATCCTATTTGTTCTTTATCAAATAAGTAGAGATTTATTAGGGGGGAAGGTGGGGGGGCTTTGTCTATCTTTATGAGATAATATTCCTTGAGACGTATCGACATTTACGGCAATTCTCCAAACAGTTAGCCAGTTCTCTAAGATGACAAGAAACTTTTACATAGTGCATATATTATATTTGAGATTGCTCCTCTGTGTTAACACCACAAAGTCGTTTACAAAGAGACAAGTGTTAACAGTGGGATGGTAAGTGAAGTCGTTAGAGTACAATTTATAAAGACAGAGGTTTCAAACTTCACCCTGGGGAATACCTGCATTTATTTTATGTATATTTGACTGAGTTTGGTTTATTCAGATTTTAAAAGATCTTCTATTGAAAAGCTTTGTATAATAATATTCAGATATCTTCTGGATTTAATTAATTTAAAGATGAAGCCATCATACCTCACCTTGCCAAGTGCTCTTTTAACGTAAAGGAAGATACCTATGGTGTGTTGTTTACGCACGAAACTTTAATTGATATTGTTTTTCACTCTAATTTGGTGCTGTGGTGGCCGTGGTAACCTAGTGGTCATATTTGTGGACTCGAGGCTGTCGTTTTTCGTCGAATCGTTGATTCGAGTCTATGCCACTGAAGGCAGCCGAGATTAATGCATGTTGAAACTGTTGGGGCTCAAAGTTCTCCTATTGGTGTGGTGTGGAAGTTTGGAGAGAGAGGTTCTAGCTTAGGTGTCATCCTCATCACTTTATTAAAATTCAGAATTACGAGGTCCGTCGCCAATGCCATTATGTTGCTTCTAGTGCGATCTTAATAAAATTAATCCAATCCATTCTGATTAAGGGGTTATTGACTGAGTGCCCTTCCCTGAATTCACATTGTTCTAGTGGGATACAATTGAATGCCGAGAAGATGGATTTAATTCTATTGAGGATAATTCCCTTAATTATTTTAGCAGTGTTGCGGAAAAGATTTATTGGTCTGCAACATTGCTTGTTGTTTGGGGAGTATTATCTTATAGGCTGATTTTCAACAGGGAGCAAAATAATTTTTAATCAAGCTTTTCTCTGAATATTTTGGTTAAAGGTTTTATGGTATTTAAAGAAGTAGTTTTAGTGAATAGTGTGGGATGGTGTCGAGACAAACAATGATTTTTGATTATTGTTGGACAAGAATAAAAATAAACTAAAGGTTTTTCTGTTGGACACTTGATTGACTGACTGCTTTATAATATTTAATATTATCAAAGTGTGTGAGCACATGAATACAGATTTAAGATGATAATAAAAATGTTTGCACATAACCTATAAAGATCTCAGCTGCCCATGTACGAAACTGAAGGGAGAATAAGATGCTGAAGAGTATACCTCACTTCAAATGACTCAAATCAGTAGTTTTGAATGATCCAGGACAATTTAATATTTAAATCATCTTTTATATATCATACTAAATATGTTACTCTACCAATATCCCTCGTCAAATAGAGAAAAATCAATAGAGAAGTTAGTTTAAATAATTACAAAAGCAATAACTAATTATAACGCAAAGGATACAGCTATTATAAGAAATTTAACAAGCTAGTATGAAACATGATGAGAAAGAACAACCGTCGAGTAACCTCGTAGACACCAACACAAGGAAGGTTCGAGCATCCAGTAAACGACCACAGAAAACTCTAGTTAGCGAGAGCAATGAATCTACTCCAGTTCAAGATTTCTACTACTCATCCAAGATGAACTCATTAGGTCCCAACTATCAACAGAGAGAAGATAATTCGGACAGTTTCAGAAGGAAATTCAAAATGGATAGTAATCGAATCACCAAAGCACAAACTTCTTTCCTTTTTTGCTGTGTTCTTCTGATGGCTGCAATGGGATGAATAACAACACCACACGTGCGTAAGCAATCGTCAATTGCATATCTGGGCTCATGCAGAAATAGGTTATTCTAACGTGCCGGCTCATGGCATGGTTAGAAGGTTTGTAAATGGTTCAGTGACGGCCTCCACAAACATTGTTAGGAGCAATACGAGACTTAAGTTTACCTTAAAATTTCAGATTCTTGACGAACTCTTTGTGCTTACATTAAATTTACCAACCCACTATTATGCAGCTTTTTAAAGGTGATACATGTATTACCTCGGGTTTAATATTCAGTTGTGTTTCAGGAAGAAGAACGGATCCCTCAAGGAAATATAGCTCTATGTCGGGAAGATCAGCAGGTCCTGTGTGGTTTTTTTGCTTAAGGAAGGCTATAACATTATCTCCTTGGACAGATGTCAAAGGACCTAAAAAGAAATTTTTAAAATTATATTTTGGTTCCGATGAAAAATATTTTTTTATTTCATTAATCAATTGGGTGTAACTGGAAGTAGAGGGGTGTTATGATTTTCATACTATAATTACTGTTGGTAAATATTTTTAAACCTTCTCTGAACACCCGTAAAACTTGTCTTTACTTTTTTTAATATAAAAAAGTTGAAGCTGAACAATTCAATTTGCGTAATTCATTGAATACATTTGAATTTTAAAACTTATTTTGTATTTTAATGGGGAGTAATTCCTTCCAAATAATAATAAATTGGAAAAAAATCAGAAAAATTATTTTTATCGAAATTGAAAAAAAAAAAAAAAAAATACTTGCTAAATACTATAAGATAAATATGTTTATGAGACCCGAAAAATATTAATGTAATCTATGCATATTACGAATTAAAGGGAAATAAATTGAGTTGAATGACTATGCTAAACAAATAATCAAAAAAGCGTTCGGATACCAATAAATAATACATTATAAACACATAAATTTATTACATAAATAATAAATTTGTTTTCCTTTTATTTAATTTAAGGCTGTAAAGAAGAATATTAAGAATGAGCCCATTGGAATTTTTGAACCATGATCTAATATGACCATAACAATCTGAATTTATACTTTTTTTTCTTTTGCTTCCTTCAACTTTCGAATAATATTTTCAAATGTTTTAAATTAATAAAGTTACTAGAAACATTCCAAATTTTGTATAAGTATTATTTAAAACGTTTGAAACTGGTATCTATTGTCTTAAACTGTTGTTTTAAAAATGCCATACGATTTGAATGAAAATAAATTTGGTTATATATACCTGATTTAGAAGTAACATATTCTAGTATGTTAGATTTGTCGACTTGTTTCTCACCAAAAGTTGAAATGTCATCGTTCAATTCAAAAGTAACAACTGATGTAGCATGATCTTGCATGTTTTTACCAACTGGAAGGTCTGCCTTGACTGGTATCTAGAAGAAGCATGTTTTGAGTAAAAATTTGCTTCATGTTAAAACTATTTAGTACAGTCTTAGTGAAAACTTTTTTATTCAATTTTTTTTTTTTTTTTGCTCTATTTTGTCAAATTAACCCTATTAAACTCTTTTCAATCCAATTTTATTAAGTAGCTATGAATAAATTGTTTGTGATAAATTGAATATTTTTCATAAAATCAGGAATAAAAAAGAATTAAACATATTTTATTATATTGATACAACAAATATATATTCTTCCCTTTATGAGCAAAAATACACAATAGATGTTTTTTGTTTAATTATCACATTAGGAAAAAAGAGTTTTAAAAATGTTCGAAATAATCACATAAGAAAGTGGTTTTACAGATATTCGAAGTTATCATATCAGAAAAATGGTTCTCAAAACGTTCCAATTTCCCCTCGAGAAAAAAACTATAAAGTTACTTGGTTGCATATGATAGAAAAGCCCAAATTTAACTTAAAATTAAATGTCATAAATAATACATTTTTCTAAATATCATTCTCAAAAAAAACTAAAAAAAGTTATATTTCAATTTTTAAATATTTTATTTTTATTATAGCAGAATTAAAACATTATACAAATAACATTATAAACATTATACAATTAAACATAAAACATTATACAATTAAACATAAAACATTATACAATTAAACATAAAACATTATACAATTAAACATAAAACATTATACAATTGGATATTAATACTAATAAGATAGCTCTTTTGATGTATTTAGACCTGGAGTCAATTAGGCAAGTTTCCATTTTTGAATTAGCTTCATTTGATTTCCTAAGATATTTTTTTGTCCATTTGTTACAAATTTTATTTTAAGTGTTAAGGTTTACTAACATTTTAGAAATTGATTTATGTTTTAATTATAATAGTGCCAGTAAGTTTTAAGTAATTACGTGTGTCTTAAAATTTAAATACTAAACTATTCCATGTTACTGCATTATTCATTTAGTGTATTTTATTAAATCATTCTGCAATTGAAAGTTCTCTTTTAAAAATTATACTAGGCTCCTTATTAACAGGCTACCAAAAGACCACTTCCTTGGAAGAACAATGAAGTGACCAGTTAAACGAAATCCCACAGAGTACAATAAACATGATAAATAAAAACAGTAACATAAACATATTTAATATGTAATTATTCGTTTAAAACTAAGCAATCGTTTAGCTGCTTATTAAATTACTCTTAACATACGACCAAGTCATAAACTGTTCGAAATTTTGTCAGCTATTTCAATTTGTGAATTAAAAATACTCATACAATTAAAGTTCTAATTTTATTTTCTTTGACTTAGACAGCTGAATATATCTAAAGACAGTAAAATGCATTTGGAATAAAAAAAAAAAAAGATAAAAGAAAAACAAGGTAGCTTCAAGTCACTTTTTTCAATCATTTTCAAAAGAAATTTGATTTTTGACTTTAAAATACATTTTCAGAGCTTTAAAAATGTAAAGAAATATATTATAAGAAAAGAATCAGAGGAAAAAGTAACCAGATATTATAACAACCTTTTTATAATTTTTTTTTTTTGAGGATGCACCCAATTGCCAAAATTTGATTAGTTATTCCCACCGATTAGATTTACAATCTCGATTTCAAAAAGATTACTAAATAGCAGATATTAACCCTGAATATTTATAATTAACATTGGTTTAAGTTATATTTTAAAAAACTTATTCAAAAAGCAGAATGGTAAACCCAAATGCTTTCCTTGTATAGACCATATACAGTATGTTTCGTCGAGTTTTACAATTTGTAATGTTTTTTACCTTGTGTTTCTCTAATTCTTCTTTAGGGCCAATTCCTGATAGCATAAGCAGTTGAGCTGTATTGGTTGTTCCCGCTGCCATGATGACTTCCTTATTTGCTTTCACAAATCGTGGAATTCCTTCAAAATCGAACTCAACTCCCTTTGCTTGAAGGTTCTCAATTACAATCTGAAAGAGCAGAAAAAAATTTCTTAAGAGTAATTATATAACTCTTAAATCTATGATTTTCGATATTTTTTTAGAGTAATTTTTTAATTTTGGCCATAAAATCAAGAAAACCTATTTTCAAATGCCATAGAAGAAATTTAGCATTATAATAATGTTAAATGTGTGAAGGTAACAGTAGGATTAAATGTTTCATATATTTTAAGACAAACAGTAGCATTTAAATATCTCATATTGAAGTAAAACATTAATTTAGCTTCTTTAGAACAGGGAAAGGATATATAGATCAACAGGCGATTCAATTAATATCGGCATGATAAATAGGAGTAATATTTCTATTGTAACCATTACAAAAGAGGCAATATGAAAATCCATTGAGTGCAATACAACATTTGATTCTAACAACATTTCACTATTCTCAACATTTGATTCCTGACCTTATTTTCAAGTCTAGTCAAATTTGAATTATTTCTTTATAAGTAATTCACACGCTAATAAAAAGTATGCATGTCTGTAAAATGTTTTCAAATTATTTATCTATAAAATAGCATATTTGTCAAATGAAATCAAATTGCTCGTTTTTGGATTTTGGTAGTTTTGGGTCCCAGGTTGAGAACACAGTACAGTTTCGGCCAGAAAGTTAAGTGATTTAAAGATTATTTCAATTCTTATTTTTATAAAAATTGTTCATTTAAGTTAGTTAAAAACGAGTCAGTTTATGTTATAATGAGAATAAAATTTAGTTGCAACGAATATAGAAGAAGAATTTTAAGGGGTCTGAAACGTAGGGTATTAGAAAAAAGAAGGAGGTTCCAAAAACTGCAATTACTTGCATGGAAAAACTATTGTTAGGAACTGGAGAATAAAAATTTTCTAAGACGTTCAGTTTTAAAATTGTATTAATTTGAGGCAGGTTGTTATAAAATCCGATTTGCACAGAATTCCTTAATGGTTAATTCCTTATTTGTTGCAGAAGGGTTGGAATTCTGATTTACTTAGAGTTTGGGAGATTTAAGACTCTATAGAAATATAAATAATTAATATCCTATTCTTTTTGTATTTTCTACGTTATTTGTGGTATTTTTGAGGTCAGAAATATTATTATAGTAATCTGTTGGTTTTTTTTGTTATACTTTTCAGGTCAGAATTTGAAGGTTTGTAATTTATATATAGCTAAGAAATTTTCAAATTTCGTTATGGATGTACGATTTCTGAATATTGTGAATTGTTTGTTGTTTAATTATTGATTATTTTGTCTTTGCTTGAAAATGTTATGTCTTCCTCGTTATAAGATCATGTGACCTAATTTCTGACAGTTTAGACGGTACAAAGTTTCCTCTATGACTCAGATGCAGAATTTAAAATGATCAGTGAATTTTAGTTTTTTTCTTTCAGAATTATACAATATTTCAAGTGTTGATAATTAGCAAACTTCTGATAAAAAATTCTTTTTCAACTATTGATGCATATTTATCGAATTTACTCATTTGGTAGTTTTTCTTGAATCCCACATTTCGCTTATTCTGAACTAAAAATATTAAGTGGGGTTGTCTTCTTTTCAACTGAGTCAATAAAAATACTTTGTCATTTTTCAATCCAATGAGGTCTTATAATTCTGCTTGAACTATTGCAATGGGAGTATCCAGAAGTAAGTCTTTGGTGATTACGTTTAATGATTGGTCAGTTTTAAGATTTGTCCATATAGTATTAACTTTCTTATCACGGAGGGCATTTAGGCAGTTGGTACTTCTAACATTAAGGGAATCTGATATTCTTGTCATGTTCAAAGGAAAGATTATAATAAACGCGAAATAAAATATTTGCTTTTGCTTAAAAGTAACTTTTCATCAAAACTCATCATCAAATCGTGTTGTTCAGTGTTCCCATAACTATAAACCAAACTTTGCTACAGAGTGAAGCGTTGGATATTCATTCGATTCCAGCTCGTTATATTTCAGAATTCAATTTTGTTTCTGCTATCTTCCAGAATTTCAGAAATGATATTATTCATTTTTTAACCGAAGCCTCCAAATAACGTAGAAAATACAAAAGTAATTCCTCCAACATGGAGGAATTACAAATATAATCATGCAAATTTTGCTAGCTATTGCGTCTGCGAAAAAGACATGAGTTTTGTGACAGTAAAATTAAGATAAGAAAATGAGAAATTTCTTAGAGAAATTGCTTTTGAAATGATCTTGAAGTACTGAATTTGCATGCTCTGAATTTAATGCATTTGTTTACCACAAATAACAAAGATAAACAAAGTAAAAAAGTTAATTCATTTCTTAACTTTCTGAGGAGTTGCAGTTTGCATAAAAAGCGTCTTAAAATCAGAAAAGATTTATAAATCTAGAAAATCACGGGAAATTAAGTTTGATGATAACTTGTATTTGTAACAAATGTGGAATTTAATTTTGAATCAATAAAGTGACACTTAACTACATTAATTAGGCCGATAGTCAAATACAAATTGAATTAAAAATTGTACTTGAGTAAAATTTTGAAAAACTTGGTATATTAATCTAGAGAATATTAAAGAATTATTTATACATTATTACTTCTCCGGAAATTCATTGATAATTCGAGTACCATTCGACGCCGTTTGCAGCAGAGTGGAATGTCCTCAAGGCGTCCATTGCTTCGTTTACCCTTGACTTGAAACCACAGGCGTTTGCGCCGCCGATGGTGCGATGAATGGCGGACATGGACAACGGAATAGAACGACATTGTGTCTACTGACGAATCCCGCTTCTGCCTGCAACATCACGATGATCAGATTCGAGTTTGGAGACACCATGGCTGCTGAACTGTTGCGTTAGGCATCGCCACACTGGTCCTGCTCCCGGTATAATGGTTTGGGGTGGTATTGGATTTCACTCCCGCACCCCTCTAGTACGCATTACTGGTACACTGAACAGCCAGAGCTACATCTCTGAGGTATTGGAGTCCGTGGTCCTCCCGTGCCTTCAGCGCTTGCCATCAGCCATATTCCAACAGGAAAATGAGGGACCACACGTGGCACGCAATGTTCTAGAGTTCTTCTTTACCCATCAGATTGAATTGCTTCCTTGGCCTGCTTGTTCTCCCGATCTATCGCCAATCGAAAACGTGTGGTCCATGCTTGCACAACGACTGGCCTGGGATACACCACCCGCTGCTACACCAGATCAACTTTGGCAATATATGGAAGCCGCATGGACTGCTGTACCCCAAGGATACATCCAAAGCCTCTTTAATTCTATGACGAGTCGTGTGGCAGCGGTTATAGCCAACAATGGCGGCTACATTAACTACTGAATTTGTCATCATCCACACTTCACAAGAGGCTGTAATTTTAATCGTTTAATCTTTTTACTACGTGTTATCTACCAAATAAATTTCGGTGTGATATCTCTGGCCCTTCTGGGTGTTGCATCTTGTGTGGCCAGCAGTGTAGATAAATAAATCAGAACAGAACCCCATGTATAATAGCTCTCATTACTCATCATTAATTCATTTCGGTACAGAGCTCAAAATGAAATGCTGAGCATTATATATAAACTATAGATATTTGGTGGTAAAAATATTATTTGAATATACAAACCTTTTTCACAAAAGCCCGGGGAACAATATCCAGATTCAACCTGAAGTCATTAGGAACTAGATAAGCCTTGGCTGCACTGCAACGCTGGCCATTTCTCATGGTGGCTTGCAAATCGTAGAACCCTGCAATTAAATTTTTAAAAATTTAAAAATAATACCTCAAATAGTCCGAAAAATATCTATTTTTTACTTCTTTTTAATTAAGATTAATTAATTGCTTATTATATTCCTGTAGAGTAACTTACATTTCAGAAGTCGTAAACTTTTTTTATAATTCATTTATTAAAAATAAAACTGATTGTTCTAATTTTAAATATGAAAAGTTTACATGATTAAAAAAATTACAAATTCCGTGACCCATATTTAATACTTATGAATTGGTTGGTGTTCAATATTGAAAATTTTAGCTTCTTGATTCAAGTTTCATATAATACAGTCTGTACACATTACAATTAAGAGCATCCGTCAACAACGGGTTCGACATTTGAACAGGAGAACTTATTTCATAACGCTTCCGCATCTTGAAAATTTCGAAACCACACCAATTTGTGATATAATTTATAGCAATCATCAGATTATTCAGCTCTCTTACCGTTTATAGAACCCAAAATTAAGAGCGCTTTTTCTAAACGTGATTTTAACCATTTTATGACAAACATTTTAATCAACATTGCCTGACACTTAGGAGGTATCAACATATTTATTTTTATCGAGAGAAAATTAACTTCTAAGTAACGAATTTGGTGGAAAACAAGAAGTATTAACATTATTTTTATTATAAGATACAATACAGTATAATGTAGTTCCTACTCGAATTTTCTAATAGAAGAATGCCAAAACGTCCAACACAGTCGACAGATATATCAAAATCTCTATTAAAATGCATTTAAAAATGCCTTGAACACTCGGAACTTATTTCAAAATGGTCTACTACATCGGCTTAAATTAATTATTCAAGCATGTTGTTTTAAATTTCGATACAGATCTACAGGTAATACATTTTCATCAAAAAAATTCCAATTATCCGTGCAGAAAGTTTGACCACTGCAGATCTAATTATTAATATGAGCTTGTGCTTCCTCTTAAAAAATTTCATCGTTATATAAGTCAGATCAATGATTTCTTATTGTTTGATATAAATCCAACGTATTATATTATATATTACAATCCATGATTCTTAGTATATAACCTTACATAAATAATCACAATTATATTTTAGAATTATTTTATGTAAACATTACCTGTGGAGTTTGGACCATTTATATCACCAACACGGTATCCCTTGTCCAATGCGGCTTCCAAAACTGCACGCTTCAGCGGGGAGTTGTACCGGGGTTTAGATACTGTGACTGGTCCACCAATACCATGGTAACCTGTGACGATTTGGAATTCCATCAAGAAAGCTGTTCTTATATTTCTTTACATCACTTCCCATATAATATTTCTATTCATTAATGCATTTCTTAAGAGCATGGTCCATAGAAAATTACATTGCATAACACTTATAAAAATTAGATTAGACTTATGATAGAACACATCCGGATGTCAGTTGGGGAAATTCTTTATCCTCGATTGCCTTATCCTGCCTGTCTGGCAAAGGTATTAGCAGAATTTCTGAAGCTTTTACAACCTTAAAGTTATATAAAAATGTAATACTATTTCTATTGATTTTTAATAAATTTAAAAGGCTATCAAATGAATACAATTTTAAAATATAAGGATGACAAATTCACCCAAGAAGAATTACTACACGCTTAACACCATTATAAAAGAAAGAAGTAAATAGATGCTCCTTCGAAGATTTATAGATCGAACGAATGGAACGAAATCAACTTTCTTCTAGACTTGAATGTTCCTTCGAAATATCAACAATTATGGTGGAACTCCAGTTCAATATAATGACATAAGTTTAAATTTTAGATTTGGAGATATTTCCATGAGCCTTTTGCTTAATTTTTATCAGTCAGTGACTTAATAGGAAGTAAAAATGGGATCTAGAAAATATGTATATCATGATCCTTGTATTATTAATTTAAAGCAATTGTTTAAAAGTGTTTCTTGAATATTTTGAAGAAATGCATAATTTTTTGTGTATCAAGTAATCCGCAACAATGAATTTTTCTGTTAATGAGAATTTAAAAATATTACAATTTTGGGCTCATTAAATTATACACTTATAAAAAGGCCCTAACATAATTTGAAAGTGAGGTAAAAAAAACTCAAATTTCAAAATTTGAAAAATATTTATGAAACATTTTTTTTTCAATTATTATCTTTCAGTCTCAAAAATGAGCTCGAAAAAAAGGTAGGAAAAGGGGGAAGTTATACTTCAACCGCCTTTCATTTCGTGTAACGACTAAATTATATTAGATGAGACAGACAAACGCGCATATTCCTAAATAATTCATATTAAAGTTATATGTTCACACAATTTTCATCATTACTGTGTTTTACAATTGCTTGGCATTTTTAGAATATAGAGATAGAATTCTAAGAGATAGTGAAAAATTACGAGGGGTTGTGCACAAAAAGAATGAGTACTCAATTTCTAAAAAATTGAAAACTGTAATATATTTTTAAAAAATTTGCAAATTCATATACATGTATCAAACACTATTTTTTAACGTTTTCGCTTTCCTTTACGATGTACTTTTTGTGCCGAGGAATGAACTTTCATACACTTTGTCAAAAATATCTCGCTGCCGATTTAGCCCATTTTTAATGGCTTTCTGGAATCTTTCTCCTCCCATCAATAGTTTTAGAAAGGCGAAAATAGAAAATTTAGATGTACCAAATCAGGGATATAAGAGGGGTGTTTGATAATGTCCAAATCGAATGTGTCCAAGAGGGTCTTTGGAGCGTTTACTGAGTGAGATGAGGGTTGTTATGCAACAAATACACCCTCATCGTTCACATTCATTTTCCTTCTTTGTGTACTGCCTTTTTAGTACTTGGAATTATTATTTGCTTACCTGTACAAAATTAAATGAAGATAATTTGTACCAAAAGACGAAGGCTATTATTTTTTGAGCGAAACAAGTGTTTTGAATATTTTTCTGTTAGCTTTACATTCGCAGCCCCATTTATACGCATTAATAAAGTTCATGACATTATCTCAGTAAATATTTTTATTTATTTAAAAATGTAGAACACTATATCAGTAATTAGTTTTTATTTCGTTAAAAAAATATGGAAAGGCGTGTTTCCCTTCTCGAGCTCCTTCCTCAACTTGCAGATGGCGGAATTCAGAATAGAGACACTCACAGCACTATTACAAGAGTTTTCAACCGTGCGAGACGAACTACCAAGCATCTCACTCACTTGTGGCCGCGGTCGTCCAATGGTCAAGGTCGCGGGGTCGCTGCCGGCGTTTTTTTCACCAAATCGTGGGTTCGAGGCCCTGATGCCACTAAAGATTTGCCACGCATCTGGACTGGTGCATGTTAAATCTGGTCGAGGTGCCAGCTCAAGTATCCTCGCTGCTTGGCCAAAGTTCACAATCACGAGGACCGTCACCAGTAGCCTTCGTGTTGCAGCACTGCGCTAGTTAATACACAATCACATTCTATTCCCAAGTTTTTGAACACAGTGCAGCTAAACATTGTAGAAAAAATAACCTTTATGAATGTGAGCGTCAGAAGCTCAGTACTCTTATTTTCTGCACAACCCTCGTACTACACAAAATTATTTCATGAGAAAAAAAAAATCGTAAAATGACTTTCCTTTCTTTCGAAGGAAAATAAGGTTTAAGTAAAGATTAAGAGAGAAATTTTGTTTTTCACACCATTTTTTACGTAATCAAAATTGACATTATCTTCTAGCTTCTTAAAATAAGGTAGCACATCATCATAGCTCCACCCTTTGGCACCCTGTTTAGCCCAATCATCGTAGTTATGTTTGTTCCCTCTGAGGTTCAACATGGAATTGATGACTCCAGAACCACCTATAGTTTTTCCGCTAGGCCATGCCACAGACTGAAATGAAACAATTAAACTGTCAGTGCAGTTGAAGAAATATTCTGTGAGACTTACGCTAAAGAAGCAGATTTGAAAAAAGCGATAATTTAGAGATGCGATACTTTTATAATTTTTTTTATGAAAAAAAACATCATTCATGTAAGAAAGTAAAAGACAAAAACTCTACACAAACTTGTAACCTGTCCTTTCTGAGTTATCTACGATCAAATAACATGTGGTTAACTTTCTGATTTTTATAAATTTTTAACTCCTTTCCAACAAAATAACATGTAATTACATAAAGAAGCTTAACATCAGAAGTGTAGTGAATGGGTTTAAATAAATACATATAAAACCAACGAGGAATTGAATAGTAATGATTAGATTGTGGAGTTAAATAGTGATTAAGTCTGTGTGAACCAACTAAATTGTCCACGGAGTAAGTACGATCTAATGAAACAGCTCGAATTCATAATCGTCATAAGATAACTCACTCGGACCCGAATATGCTGGTAAGCTTGATATACAATATTGTCTTTAGACGATTACAAACGCGTTGAGGTGAAATAGACAAAAAATACATTGAGATAAAGAAAAGACAAGAAATTTCCTGATTTCATAAATAGCAATAAACAGATAAGGGAAATCATGTTGCAACATGGGCTATTCGTGAATTTTCCCTTGACAAACATTTCGGGCTTCTTTCTGACTTTATATTTAAGTTCCTAGCTTTTTTCTTATAAAATGAAACGTGATCATGTAGATTATGTAATCTTAAGAAGTTTTGAGAATATATATTATAAAGTAGTATAAAAGCGACAGAGCAATGAATTGAAAATAATAAGGTGACAGTAATAGGAAGTATGTAAATGTGATGTGGGCGGAAGTCTTCTTCCATGTCTAGTTAATTGTTTGAGATTCGGACCCAATTGTATCTGATTGAATGAATATTTGAGGGATGTACACGTCTCGTATTCCGTAAGCGTATTTTTTTATATATATTATAGAAGTTGTTACTACTCTCGGATAAAGATTTGATGCTGATCAACAACATCCCCCTTATTAGAGAATTAATAAACTGTATTTTGAAACATGTTTGACTAGAATTTTTTGACTTATCAAACATGTTTCACAGATTATTTTATTATTAACACATGACTCTTTTAATTAATTTGAAGTTTATATTTGTGATTAGAGTAACATTTAAGACGGCACAGGTGTCGGGTAATAGGATCCCGTACAAACATTAAATCAATGGACAGGGTTTCCATAAGTTTTCTAAATGAACAAAAAATTTTAAAGTACGAAAGTTAAAAGTTGTCAGTAGTGTCAATGGTGAGATTCGCGTAATACTTTAATTGACACAAATGCTCTTCGTTAACACTATTTTAATACGTAATTTATATATACAAGTACGAGTATTTACATAAAAGTTACTCAAAGTCGCATGATTTTCTCATTGTTTCTTCTTACAGAAGCTTACGTGAATCTGAAACTTATCTCTAGTGCGTATTTAAATCCTGTTCGCTAACAGTGGCCATAAGTCACTTTGGATTAGACGAAAGACATTTCTTTTTGCAATTCCTCTGGAATCCCACATTTCCGCTGTTTGCTTCAAAACCAGTTACTTATGTTTTTCTTAGAAAGTGCAAGCTGAAAGTGTGTGCAAGAACTTTAGAAAAATAGAATCCCCCCCACACACAAAATATTTTTTTTTGTCAAAGAATTATTTTATTTTCTGACGAATAAGGCTTGAGTGTTTTATTCAGTAATTAAAAAGTGATCTCTCTTTATCATCAGAAATGTAAATAAATTTTGTGATGTTGGGTTATTCAAGATTTTCTCTTCACTGACATCGGGAACGATTTCGTGATTTGAATTTTATAAGATAATAACTCCTTGTCAACCAATATTAAACGTGATTAGTTAACTTGTATGAATTAAGTAGTTATTTAAATAAGGATGGTCATATATAATCAAAATAGAAAGGAATGAAAAGTGAGAAAGATGATAACACTAAGCTGATAGATGTTTGTAAATTGGAGTAAATTATTGTAATTAATCGTTAGAATTGAACTCAATTAGATGTTATTCCTGATTAGAATAATAGAATTTGAATCTGCTGTTATCGAAAAGTGATTGAGTCAGCAGGAGAGATTTGCTTAGTTAGGGATATATATTATTTGAACATAAATTACGCTGAACTGTTTTAAGAGGGGTTCGAAAGAGAGAGAAATCTTGCATATTCTTAGATAGATAATTATGTACGTTGTGTTTCTCTTACGCTTCTTCAACTGGAGTTTGGAACTTATGGACTATTTAATTAGACCTTAAGATGATTGTTGAGTTTTATATTGAAGAAAATACGTCACAATTTAATCCCTAACGCAATAAACATCATTTAAGTAAGTTTATCCAGTCAATGGACAGGATTTATGTGTCATTATGGTGATACAAGTAGTCACGTACTTAAGTCAATCATTTCTTGCGCTTCATTGTCGCCCGCTTTCGTTCTACAAAAATTTTCTTTTAAAGAACTATACATTTGTTAGCACAATATTAAGTTTAATCATTTTTGAAAGATTTATGCTTCATTTAAAACTATTTACATAATGAAAGAAAAAAATAATTCGGGGAGAATCTTAATGCTAGCACATCATTATCTAATTATTAAGTATAAAATGTGTACTAAATTTGAACAATTACAGGAATGTCAATATTGTCTTCGAAGGAAAGTAAGTGATTGTCATAGGACCGTCATAACTTCACATTCCATTGTTATTAACATTCTAGGTTAATCAATTTTTAATATGGGTGGCCTATTATTTAACTTACTATGGATGATTTTTTAATGGATGAATGTTGTTGTGTGGATGGATGTTGTGTATGTGTGGGAGGGGTAGTGTAATGCTCATGCATGAAAATAATTAAACTTCCTTTTTTCACTTTTTTAACAGTAAAGAGTTCATCTGAATTTTTTCATACAATTTCAAATTATCCTTTAATTTCTGCGATCGTGTGCTCTTAAAATCTGCTGAATCAACTTTTCCATAAATATATATATATAAAGATTTCGGATCACCGACTTTTTTAAAATTTTGTAAACTGATATAAGATAATAGGCAGATTAAACCTCAAAATAAAATGATGCAGCCTTTCAGGCGTTATCGAGAAAACCACATTTAAAATCCCTTAACGCTCTTGGCATAAATCATCCTCAAACACTTTTCTTTGAAACTGGAAAAGGATTAATTTCTCCTTAGTGTTGGCGATCATAAACGTCACATGTAACTTTCTTGCTAATAAATAATATTCTTATGACGTTTTTTCCTAATATCAACAAAAATGAAAAAGAAATTCTCACATTATTGATTAATCCATTTCCTGTATGTTCTTGTGGAACAGTTAAATAGTCCCAATCAATATCAGTCTTGATAAAACTTCTTGCAGCTGCAGGGATGTCGCTCGATTTCGGAGAAGGTATTCCCGCTTCCAGTAAGAGGACACTGACACATTCTTTTTCTGCTAGTCGAGCTGCTACAACAGATCCTGCGGAACCACCACCAACTGAAAAAAATGTAATTAATATATTAACACACATACAATACTGAACAACCTCTGATCTCAAAATGATGGTATTAAATTAAACAAGGAAAGCTGGTTATATGTGCGTGTGTATGTGTGTTGTTGTTTTCTTAGTACCCCGTGCGCAATTTATCCACTAGTGGTCATTTTCATTTTAATCATTCCTACCTTGTGACCACCGCGGTCATTTTACATTTCTTTTTAGAGTCATGTCCTCACCCGAGGATATGATATAGATTTCGCATATGTTTGCCAATTATTCGATCCAAGAGCACATCATATTTTGATGTGGACTAGTCAGATTAAATGTATTTCTACTTTTGACTCCCTCTTTCACCGCCGTGAATACGAAAAACAATAAGAAAAATAGACTTATAATTAAAAAAAGAGAATAAACAAACAAGAGAATAATTTTAAAAAATAAGATATGCTTTGCCAATTTCACTTAAACACGTGCTAACAGTTGTGTGTGTGTGTGTGTGTGTGCGTGCGTGTGTTAATATCTCGAAAAAGTAGAATTATTCAAAATCAATTTTAAATAGCGTAAAGAAAGGGTACTTCCTCACCCGCAGCTTTATATGATTCATAACTATCAAGAAAATAAAATACATTTTCAAATTTATAATACATTTTATTTTCACAAGCAAAACGTTCTAAAGTACAAAAATGTTATCATTGTTAACAACAAAAAGAATAAAAAAAACGATTCTGCCTTAAATATTACTACACTAAGTAAATAAAAAATAAGAGTAAACGATAAATTATTAAAGTAGACAACGATATTCCGTTTGTATATTAAAAAAAGCAGACAATAAGATATTAAATTAAAGGTATCATGCAAAATGTGTGAATATACCTTAAACAAATTAGATGTAATTACGATCGCAAGGCATTATAATGTCAATCTTGCGAACCGAACTCAATATATCTTTTATTTTATAGCCACGTATTTTTGCTGATACCAGTTTCTCAAAGTAACAACATGTTTGCACATGTTGAAATTCATTTTACCAAAAATCCTAGAGAAAAAGAATTTAATCATGCAATTGAGATTTGTGCAATCAACGAGGGGCATTTAAATAATTTTACGAAATGGTACTTTTCATTTAGATGAAATTACAGTTGAACCTTAAAAGTTGCTTACTTCTTATGCTGAGATCCCGTTTTTTCACTTTCCAATATGTGCAATATGAATCAAAAACATTTTACATCAAAATATATTACTACCCAACATGTATATTGTGTACTGAAATTTTCGCTTCGGAGTCAAGGGGACTGTATTTTCTTTTACGCTGTTGGCATTTACCAGTTCAGTGATGAGGCTCGAAGTTGAACCATTTTTATTTATGGATAGACGAAATGAAGAATATTTATAAAACTACTATTTACAAGTTATTTCGATTTTCAGAACTAGTTCCTGGGAGAAAAGTGGATGACAACCTAATTTTATCAAATATACGCGATGAGCGTTGGGACACACGCTGGCGTTCGGACTTTAGCTACATCGGGAGAAGAGAGATAGTGGAGAAGAAAAGAGAGAGAGAGCTAAGCGCTTCTCAGTTTTGTTCAGAAATAGAAGGCACTGCGTGAGCTATCATATGACGTTGATTCGTGATGCTATCTATCGAGAAATTAAAGAAATAGTTTTTCAACATCATTGAAAAAACAGTTAATAAATTGATAAAAAGATGGAAAATCCTATAGAGTTGACCTTTCCAAACAATGTTGGTCTCCAGCTATATTGCAATATTTCTGCTAGATTTAAACTAATTTTGTATACTTGTAGAGCTTCTCAAGATCTGAATATCATCTACCAAAAATCATAAAGGCTGGTACGACTAACATGTTAATAATAAATGGATGAATATCAGAACAGGAATATTAGGCTTTTTTTAGAAGTTTTATTGCTGAATTTACAGAACTCATTACAAATAATTTCAATTTTACGAGAAAAACCAAATATGCCACCAAAGACAACGGTTAATTCAGGAGTTTGGCAAGTTCTACATGACTTAGTTTGGGTTAAGTCTTTTAAGATTGGAACAAATGCATCACTAATGTCTCACCAATAACGACTACTTTTGATATTGATGTAGAACGGAAGTTCGTCTTTTCGATTAGAAAGCAGCTGATAAACAGGCCGAAGATCTCTGTCTCTCTCCCCAAAATTATTAGTTACTTCCTTAACATTTGTAGAAACTATTTTGAATCCTATTCAAGAAATATTTCTCTCATTCAACAAAAGAAAGATTTTTTTTTTAATTTCTAACTGAATACAGGAATATGTCCGATAAGGATTTTAAAAAATCTTTTCCAAATTTTGATATTTCCTAGCAAGTTTATAGTTATTGGTTTAATATTTAAGGAATTATAATGATTTGTGCAATAACTTAATCCTGTACAAAAATCCTTAGTAATGACATTACTGATCCTTTTTAAGAATTGGAATTTATTTTTGCAAAAATCTTCCCTTTTCCCACTTCAAAAAAGAGAAGCCAAATAATCAAGTAAATATTAGAGAATAAGTTGAATCCCTTATGTTTGTCTAATTTCCTGCAATGTTATTAGAATGAGTTCCATCAATAAGATTTACAAAGCCTTTAGAATAGTTAATACTATAATGAATTATTAAAATATTCGTATAGTATACTGTATACTGTATTGATTGTTTTCTATTACAATATCTCTATAATGAATTATTAAAATATTCGTTTAGCCCATTATAGTTTCCCAAGCAATCAGAATGATTGTTTTATTAATATCGCACTTAAAAGCAGCTCGTGGCGAACCTCATAATGAAACTCTAAACTTTGATTAACGAACCAAAGTCCAATGTTTTTGCGCAACCATATTCTAAGAACTGTTTTCAAATGCTAAAGAGGAGGCCGTGGTAGCCTAGTGGTCATGGGCGTTAACTTGTTTTCGTTAGTGTTCCGTTAGTGTTAGTAACCTAGTGTTCCGGCGTTGTTTTCGTTGAGTCCTGGATTCAACTCCTTTAGCCGGCTTTTACACGTTAAATGTGTTTGTAGTCTCCAGTCTTCCTGTTTGCGTGTTATGGAAATTTAGATAGGAAGATGATATCTCAGTTTTTGTCTTCCTTACTTGAACGAGATTCTAAATTGCGAGACCTGTCAAGATTAGTCCTCGTGTTGCCTCTCAGTGCGACGTTAGTACACGATCACAATCATAATACTAGGGAAATTCTTGACGAACTCCTGTTCTTACGAATTTTATAGTTCTAGAATTTCATTATTATTAGATTCTTGCTATTATTTTGTCATCTCTTCCATATGCACTGTAATAGATATCTCAAAAAGGAGGATCCGGGACGTCTCCCTGGAAATGACGGCCTTCAATGAAATACTTAGGATTCGATCTATTCACTGGGTATGAATTGTACACATTGGGTCTAAAGTGGTAAATTATATTTATGCCACCCAGAAATAATAAGTTTTTAATGCTATCGTTTCAAGTAATTTTTCCTTTGATTTCTTCATGAAGAAGTTTTAGATTATATTTGCGGAGGTTTTTGACGATTTTTTAATAAAACGTTGACTTCTTTTGGATTACGTTCACTCTCTCTTAAAATAAGCTTCCTATCGCTCGTTAGGATATTTTTGTACCTTAGGTTAGTAGTTTTCATTATGACAATACTGCTAATAGGGAGTTTTGTCGTTCCACGACCACAACATGAAAAATAGAATGACTCAGCTTCAAATAATGTAAGAGGAAAAACTTATAAAAATTAGTTTTCTATCCAAAGTCCTTATCAAAAACAAATTGATAAATAACCTTGCATCTTTCTTAGAAACAAAAACTTGAATTCAAAATTAGAATCTCCGTAAATGAAAGGAGGCAGAAAGTTCAATCTTCACAACAGCACTTTTCTACCAAACTTTCTCAAGAAATCGAAATTTCACTCTTAACATATCTTTTAACGCCACGATTGGTTGATTCACTGAAGGAATTATGAGGGATGTGGAGGAACAAAGAATATTATCCCACCATTCCACTCAACACGATTGATTGACTGTTTTTAATGCCGTACTTAGAAGTAACACGAAGGCTATTGGATACGGATCTCGTAATTTTAAACCTCTATCAAGTGACAAGCACGACATTTGAGCTGTTAACCCTCTCCAAACTTCCACTCCACACCAAACGAAGGTCTTGGGACCTAGACCAGATTGAATTGCATCATTCTCGCTATGTGGAAGTCTTTAGTGGCGAATCATGGACTCAACGAAAACAACATCGGCCACGCCCATAATCGCTAACTGTCGCGGCCACGAAATACAGCACAAACAAGCATGAAAAAATAAATGAAACACGACTGCAAATCACCTCACATTTGTTTTAATTCAAGCGAAGTAAAAGAAGAAACTCTTGAAGAATATTTTTTAAGGATGTCACGTAGCTAAAATAGACGATTTCTAAAGGAGGAGAAAGATAGTTTTATTCACTTCCCCGATAATCAAAAAAAAAAAAAAAAGAAAGAAAGAAAGAAAGAAAATCTCTCATAACATTTCTTAATATCCACCAAATAGCTCTAACATTTTACAGACATATTTCGAACATTCTTAAATAATAAGTTATGTTATATAAAAAATTTTCAATATTTTGCTTATATTTTGGAATCGTGTCGCCAAAGCAACACTTAATTTGTTAAATTCAAAGAAATGTGAAATCTGTATTTCAAGATATAATACTATTAAAGTCCAATCATTTTCAAACAAATATATAAATTCAACATAAACTGTCATATTTATTTGTAATTTCCAATATGAAAGTTTTGTTAGTAACAGCATAACATTCAGACAGCAAATGGCTTATGAAAAGCGTCTAAGCTCAATAAAATTTTGTTATTGGATATTAAAAAAAAATTCAATGCATATTCTAACTAACTAAAAATTCAATACATATTCAATAAAAATATTCTAGTTCATTCAGAAAGATTTAAACACTAAAAATTACATATCATAAAAATACTTTTATTATGATTATACCTTTTTAATAAGACTCATAAAAGATAAATGTGAAAGTACTTAAAAGTTATAACAGGGAGAACAAGGTTAAAAGCATATTTATTCATTTTGAAAGTTTTGCTGTTAAAGTCACCTTAAAAAAAGGGTAAGTATTTTTCAAATTAAAATGAAAATAAAAGGTATTTCTGAACATAAAATAAATTCCTTGAAAATACTAGCATGCTGTATAAATACGTTTAGGATTCATCTGTTTCTAACAAAAAGAAAATAGAACCCAATAAACATTTTAATACTAAAGCAATTTTAAATAACTTGTTTGCAAACTTTTATAAGGGTTTCAAGTTGAATATCAAGTGTAAGTATGATTTTCAAATAAAGTATAAAACTAAAGCAGCCAGTTTAGTGAAATAGAATAAAAATACGTGATTCCCGAAAGTACTTTAATAGAACTAAATTATTTACATTGAGAACCATCAATCGAATGCATAAAATTTTGTCACTATTTCATTGGGAACTTTCGGTTAGGTTTGTTAATGCTCTCCATATTTACCAAACATTTTGAATACAAAAATGAAAAATGTTAATCTGATGAAACAGCTAATTGTCTTCTCAAATACAGTATTTATTTCAATGCATTAAAAACATCCAAAAGAGTACAGGAACAATAAAAAAATTATATCTGTAATGGAGTTCTATCTCTGATTTCCAAAATATTTTCTAAAATTTAAGTCACCATAGACAATTTTCTTTTTATTATAAGAGATATAAAACTAATGTCAAAAACACACAGAAATATAAGAAATTGTTCTATGTATTGCATTGAGAACAGATTTAGCAACAAAAAGGATTCTTTTCTTTGCATCGCATTAAATATTTTTTTTTAATTTAATTTATCGTGTTATGTAATCTTTTACGAAAGCTCCTTTGTTGGCTAACAATGTTAAATCAACATTAAAATCATTTAACCCCAAAGCAATCCAAGAATGAATCGAAACTGAAAAAAAAAATTGCTGGAACATTTTGAGTAAAAAAAAAATGACTGTCTTATAATTGTCTTAAAATTCTGAATAAGGTTATTCATTTTCAGTCATTTTTATTGATTTTTGATTATATATTATTAAAAGTAATACATCACTCGAAAAGTAAATAAAATACTTTATTTCTATATGTGTTTTATTTCAATCCAAAAATAAAATATACGAAAATTTATTATGACATACCTTAAAAAAATTAAGCTCATCACAGGTGAAAACTGGCATCAAACATATATTCGAAATCTTTTACGAAAAAGTTTTAAAATTTGGTCAGCAACATTATTTTGTGGTTAACTAAATCAATGACTAAAAATAAACATGTAAAATTCTCATTTTTCATGCTTTTGAATATATTTTAGTCATTGAAGTAAATATGAAAATTTCAAAAGATTATTTGTAATTTCTTTAGTTAAACATTACTATTACATGTTCAAATCGGCGAAAACAGTCTTACCCAGAGTTTATAATATATTAGATAGCCAATAGTGCAGATAGAATTTGCTTAATAATTAGCACTTACCAATAACGTAATCATAAGAAGGTTTGACAAACTTGGTCGTTTTAGGGGTGTGCTTCTGTCCTACCATCGAAAGCAAAATAAGTGGAAGCAGCCCGGTAGTCACATACGGGGTCGGATACGTTGACTCCAACGCTATATTATACGGGAGAGGTGGAAAAACAAAATCAAGCACCATTGTTACCTGAAAGAGAAATTTAGCTATGAAAATAAAACACTCATTGTTGCACTCATTCGAGACTAAAAGTGAACTCTGATATAGTGGGTTATCATTAAGTTTTAATTATTAATACGAAATAACCAAGATAAAATTTATTCTGCCTCTTGATTGATCCTTATGTACATAATTTGGTAGATTACAGCTATCCGTGTTGATTTGTTTGGTTTTTTTAAGCCGTAGATCGAAATAACCCGAAATATGGTGGAAATGGAGTTAAATCTGCTGAATTCTACAATGACGCGAACACACAAATTATATGAATAATATAAATTCTATTTAAATTAAAACTTATTCGTTAGTTCCATTGTAAAAAAAAGTTAAAGTCTTAAGAAATAATAAAGACTATACAAAGCATTATGTTTAAGATAACAAAATATATATAGTAATAGTTAATAAAAAATTAATACGTGATTTTTATTTATAGCAATTTATACTACATGCACTTACAATAGTTCATTTTTCACAAAACTTAAAGTATTGAAATAGTTTATTATTTTTTGTTTGTGTGAGTATTCTTTCAAGTAGTTTTCTTGTCTTAAGTCAAGATTTTTCCAACAATATCTTCCTTCGCATGCGAGCCTGTGTGTGTGCGTGTGTGTATGATGAAAAAAACCCAGCATAATTACTTTTTTTTCTCCTTTTAAACATATTTCACACCAAACTAAAGTTATCAACCAATTTTCATGCTCTTATTAAATGAAACTGTAATATTCGCTTTGCTTATACATGACTTTTCTGTTTTTCCGAATGTAAAAACTCATGCTAGTTGAGGGAGTTCTCTTTGACAAATTCTAAGACACCAAGAAATGATTTTCTTGATTCTTACAACCCTCCCCTTAAACATTTCCCCTACTTCCCTTTAATTCTATATATAAATTTTGCTTATCAAATTGATATCTTAAAATATTTTCTTTCACGGCCGTATGCACCCATCCGGACTTAATTCCATCTCCCTCTCTTCCATCCCCTTCGGATCAGTCAATAGTCATTCCTTTTTCCGGTACACCCCCTGTGGATATTCAGTCATCCAGCACCAGAAAACAGCATCAACTTTTCAGAACATTCATCTTCTCACAACAAATTACTCTCAACCGATAGAAAACCATCTTCTGAATTCATAGTACGGAATGTTTAATTCTCCATCTCCGGCAAAGTATTCCTAATTTCCTAACCAATTCCGAGATTGAAGGTCGTTCCGCTACTTAGACGCTCGACAAATCATCAGCAATTGTTGTTATGTGATATAATTTGCTTCTTGAAAATGTAGTATGTATTGCTTCAATCTGCGGGTAAGAAAAATGTGTAACCATATGATAATATCTATTTCAATATGTGTAATAAGTTGACAAAATCATCTTGAATAAATGCTTAGTTTTGCCAAAGGGAGATTTTTATACCAACGCCAGTATCTAATCCGAATGGAGTTGGGAATTATACATTTCATATATACGAGATTTGGATATGAAATAATGAAACTGACGCGACTACGGAAGAAGTGCGCGTGCGCCAAACGCCAACGACGAATAGCTGTTTAGCGTGAAATCTTCTCTTTCGAATGCAGTGCCTCGCGCTTCTGTAAACTAATCCGTATTCCCGTAGCCTTCGTTTGCATTAGAGTAATTTTTTGTTTCGCCCAGAAAATGAAAAAAGAGCAACATATTGTTGTGAAATTTCTCATGGAAAAATCATTACTGAAAATTTATAATTTATTAAACAAAGTGTATGTCACAATTTCTTTATAATGTGCACGTATTTTTGAGTGGATTAAGCGTTTTCAAAAAGGCGGAGAAAACATTGAAGATGATTCGCGCCCTAGTCGCATTTCCACTTCAAAAACGGATGAAAATATCGAAAATATTGGTAATCTGGTTCGATCTGACCATCGGTTAAGTATTCGTGTGGTTGCTGAGACTGTAGGAATTGACAAAGAATCCGTACGGCACATTTTTACACCAAGACAAGGCTCCGACGCATTTCACATCTCTTGTCAAGAAGTTTCTAATCAAATACAGCATCCCATTATTAGACTATCTACCTTATTCGCCGGATCTTGAGCCATGCGACTATTATCTGTTTCCTAAGGGGAAATCTGCATTAAAAGGAACAAGATTTGAGTCATTTGAAACTGGGAAAGAGAAAGCGGCAAGCGTCCTGAAGAAGCTGACAGAAGAAGACTTCCAGAACTATTTCAAAGAAGGGAATATTTGCTTCGAACGTTGTAGGGATAGAGGAGGGGGTGTGTATATATATATATATGATCAAAATTATAAATGACAAAATATTACATCATAAACAAATTCACAACATATCAATCATAAATTCATACATTAATGTCTAAAAGCAACATATTTTAAAAAGTCATTCAGAATTAATTCAATCTAAAATAAAATTAATGTAACTCATATAAAAATTATTATAATTAATTAAACATTCTATAGTCAAAAATGTAAAAACGGATTCAAAAATCTCAAAAGTAACTTAAAAATTATAAAAGAAAGTCCAGTGAAAGAAAAGCAAAATTTAGAATAATGGAAATAATGTAATTAATACTGTTCTATACTTTGGAATGAAATAATGTGTGTTTATAACGTTATTACTGATCAAACCATCACAACCTTAGAAAAAAGAAGAAAGTAAACACAGAACCATTATAATAAATTTCAAATAAACAACAGTTATCAAAATTATCAATAATTATCAACCCAACAGTAAAACCAAAAATTCTAAAAAATATATTAATGAAACAAAAAGAATATAAATATCTATTTAATTAAATAATAAAAAAAGCATTCAAACAAATGTAAAAATATCTAGGTATGGCATATAAATAGTGTGCATACTTTTTAAAGACTACTACCAATATCTTAAATTACTAATTATAAGACCAAATAAACAATTTAAACAAAATGCAAATAAATAATAAAATAATCATTATTATAACCAAAATATTTTAAGAATAAGTAAAAAACATTACAATATTCATAATTACTAAGTCTACCACTATTCTCCGAGATAGAATTTACCGGCAAAGTAAACACTGATTGATTGATTTAAAGGAAATTATACCACGAAACAGATTTAGAAACTCTTTTTACAAATGAGATAAATAACCAAAAATAAAATACTTAAAAAAATATCAAATGTATGTAAAAAACAAAATTAACAATATATAAGAAAAGGCACGTTCTATAAGATTTACAAATAGGTTAATTACTTAATTGAAGGACAAATCGCAACGGGAATGAAAAAAAAAACTATTTATTCAAAAAACATTGAATATTTAAAGAACACTTAAAATGAGAAAGAGAGAAATAGAGGGGGAAAATAATCATATAAAAGGCAAAAAATAATATGTGGTGAAATATATAATCACTATACATTAGAAAAAAGACCAGTAAGAATTTTTAATCACTTTTTAATTTTTATAATTCAAATTTATTTTTAAGAAATTAATAGGATATTCAGTCTTTACATATGTAAAGAGAAATTATTTATGTTATTCTGAAAATTAATAGGTAAATTACCTAATTTGATTCTTCTCATTGAATAATTATATAAAATATTTCTAAACATATTTATACTTAAATTTCTATCAAAAAAGGCACTTTATTAATATGAAACCATATTGTCACAAATATTACTAATAATTCCATTATTATCTATTTTTAAATTAACATTTAGGAAATCTGTTTCATGAGAATTTGTATTGGTTTAAATCAGATTTAAATAAGAAGTATAAAATAATAAGTCAGGAATAGAACCTATATTGGAATTAATTTGTAAAATAATTAATTTGGAATGTGTGTGTGTGTGCGTGCGTTTGTGTAAGGATTTCACTCACATTTAATTTAATTTCCTATTTTTTCTTTTATTTACCATCACAGTAAGGAATTCATCTTTATTTCCTGATACCATTCAATTTAAGCTTTTATTTTATGTAATCACGCGCTTTTGTAATCTGTTCAGTCCATTGTACTCAAAACGGTTGGTATAATCCCAACTAGACTCTTCGTCTCGATACAAAATACCTGAAGACCACTACATCTAGGACCAAGTGTTTTGAAATATTCTTGCTTTCCAAAAAAAGAAAGTTTTGTCAGTCACTTTGTTCTTGATTGCTTGTCTGGGTGGACACACACGTCCATCGCTACCACAATGTAACTTCCTCCCCTCTCGTGCGCATGGATAGATTCGTAATTCAAGATTTTCAAGTTTTTTCAATGTGCCACAATTGAATTAAATCATTCCTTAAAATTCAAATGTTAAAAAGTAATGTTTAATAGTTTTACATGTATATAGCATTAAAACGTTTATTCGTTTGAATTCAGGAAACCATAGATTGTAGTAACCCACAAGTAAGGAGAAGATAGAATTCAATCTACTGAGTTCTACAACGATGGTTTTCGAAAGGACAAGAAATGTTATGGGAAATGCATAACTCTAGCTGGTGATTATGTAAAGAGACAAGTTTTCTGAATATTAAGTAAAAATTAAGTTTCTATAACGATTATTTTTAATAGTAATTTAAATTTAACAATACCAATTCAAATGTGTCTGTGTTTGTGTGTGTAAAGACTTTTTTTTAAATAATACTATTTAATTAAGTTTGTAAAAACAGTCGAAGACAATTTAATTTTTAAGTAATTATTTTATTGTAGCGGAGAAAGAGAGACCATTTCCACACTGCGGGAATTACACAACTACACCGTTGGATACAGATTATGAAAGCATAAGTGCAAGAGAGGGCGTTTAGCTGTGTTTTTAGTTATATAGCTGGGAAATTTCACTACAAACGTCACAGAACATGTGGAATTAATGGAGAGATTTCGAGGGAATCTAAGTGCAGACCTTAAGTCTGGTAGGGATCATCCCTACAAGTCTGGAGCCGTGTGAACAGCTGACTTTGCAGATTTTAAGAACGCGTGATTGCATAAATTGAAGTTAAAAAGGAAGGGTATCAGGAAATAAGAATGAACGCTTTACTTTTAAATGAAAGAATGGGGAAAATTAGGAAATTGAATAATTATTATGAGAAACTAATAGGAATTAAAGTTAAATCATTACATATATATATGTACAAAGTGTGGCAGTAAATTCGGTAAATTACGTCTCAGGATGAGCAAGTGCAGTAGTGTATGAATTATTAAGCGGGTACTCCAAAATATATTTGCTCATGTGTAAGCGTGTCATAGAATTACATATTGAAAAAATCGGTAAATCACACACTCAAATGTGCTAAAATAAAGAGATAGCTATCTTATATTCATAAATAAAACTATGGATGGAATTGAAGTTATGTTTCAAGCTTAGTAAATGTGCGAAAAATGATACTCAGGACAGCCTGAAAAAAAACTATCGAGGTGATTTTTTAAAAAGCTTATGAATTTTTAAATGATTTCGGATGGATGAAATAGCATTGGAGGCTAAATCAAGATTAAAGACAATACTTATTGCATTCCTTATCAACACGATCCTCATTCATGAAGAATTTCCTCCAGGAAAATCAACTACGAATACTAACAGTTACTAGGACGTTCTGGTATGTTTATTTCTAAGGATCCATGGAGTAAGTCCAGAATACAAGGTATGGCTATTTAATAACGAGACTGAGGCTATAAAACATTTTATTTTGATGTCATGCATATTTACTTATTATCACCTTTCCCCCTCCTCTATCCTTACAACGCTCCATGCGAATCTTCAATTGTTCGAAACAGTGCTGGAAATCTTCCGTCAGCTCCTTCAGGATGCATGCCGCTTTCTCTTCCACTATTTCAACGAGCTCAAATAATGTCCTTTTCAATGCAGATTTCATCTTCGGAAACAGATAGAAGTCGAGTGGGGCGAAATCCAGCAAACAAGACAGATGGAAGCGGTTGTATTTGACTATAAACCTTTTGACAGACAATGCGGAATGACTTGTTATTCCACAATTCGGGGCGCTTTTTCCTCATTCTTTCACAGAGTTTAGCAAGAACGGGAAGGTAGTAATGCTGATCAATAATATGACCTTCAGGAACCCAGTGAAGTTACACAATCCCATAAATATCGAAAAAAAATCAATCGTCATTGCTTTGAATTATGATTTGGTCATTCGAGCTCCTTTTTGGGCTCTTGGTGAAGATGGGCTTATCCAGTGCATGGATTGACGCTTTGTTTCAGGATCATAAGTAAAAAAACTACAATTCGTCACAAATTATTATCCTTTCCAATAAGGTCGGATCTTTTTCAGTAGCATTCAAACTATCAGTACAAACATTTTTGCGACATTCTTGTTGTTCAAACGTGAGAATTTTAGGCACCATTTTGGCATACATTTTTTGCATGTTAAAACTGTTATGTAAAATTTGCTGTACGGATTCTTTGTTAATTTCTACAGCAATCGCATGAACACTTATCCGACGGTCAGATTGAACCAGATTACCGATTTTTTCGCTATTGTCATCCATTTTTGACATGAAAGGGCGACCAGGGCGTGAATCATCTTCAATGTCTTTTCCGCCATCTTGAAAACGCTTAAATCATTCAAAAATACATGCGCGTGATAAAACTCCAAAACTTCTTTCAATAAATTTTAAAATTTCAGTAGTGTTTTTTCCCAATTTTTTGTGAAATTTCGCTTCAATTCGTTTCTCTTCTATAATTTTTTCCAGCGAAACAAAAAAAAACCCTCTAATGCGACCGAATGCTACTAATATATGGATTTGTTTACATGGAAATTCATTCGAAAGAAAAGGCTTCACGCTAAACAGCTATTTGTCGCTTGCTTTAGGCGCCTGCGTATTTCTTGTGTACCATCGTCAATCTCGTTATTTAATATCCACACCTTGTATGCTGTGCAGGCCATTAATACTTTCTCCATAATAATGACCGCCTATATTCGCTCTCGTCGTGAAATAGTTCCTATCTAGTAGCCTCATTCATCCACCGTACTCACCTGATCTTGTTCCATCAGATTTCTTCTTGTTTCTGTTTTGAAATAAGCTATTGAAGGAGAACGATTTTCGAGTATTCCAAGCATTCACAACTATTACGAGGATGTTCATTGCGATACCGAAAAAGGACTCTCCCCTCCCTTTTCAGGAACTGTGCAATAATTCTAAAAAACGCATAACACTCGTAGGTCATTACATTG
This sequence comes from Nephila pilipes, assembly GCA_019974015.1. Lineage (NCBI taxonomy): Eukaryota > Metazoa > Arthropoda > Arachnida > Araneae > Nephilidae > Nephila > Nephila pilipes. The sequence goes on along the minus strand of BMAW01059970.1, from coordinate 485,301 downwards.
AAAGATTGTAAGCAAATTTTTCTAAGATTCTCTTGTTGGTAAACATCTGATTTTATTATCATATCTTGTGTGTCTGTGTCGATATACATATATATATATATATATATATATACCCAACTCTTTTTTACACGATCTTTTTTTACATGATTTTGAAATAACACGGTTCACCAATATACTTTTTTACACGAATTTTTTGTTCTAATACGAATCCCCCCAAAAATTTTCAAAATAATCGAATTCTATTTTTACCACCTCTATGATTCAGCCACTCAATCAGGGTGTTATAGTAGCATTCAAAATGTACTACATAAAGCAAAAGTTTAAATATATTTTAGATTCAGTGAGAGGAAGAAATTTGATTGTTGTGGAAGCATGAATAGAACTTACGATTATAGATTCTATTACACATGCTTCTTTTGCCATCAAACAGTTGCGTCAAATGACCTTAAATGCTTGTTGGAAAAAATCATTGTACAAAAATCAGCTATGTATTCTGAAATTATAACTCAATCAAAGGCGAAGATTTCAACAATATGCGAACAGCTGACATCAAAGAATGGATGCTAGAAAGACTTTGGATAAGGACGATTTGATTGAATTTATGACAGTCGATAATGACGAAGTCGGAGGTGAAGTTCAGCTGATTTAATTCGAGAGAGCTTGAGATTTGCTATAAGCATAGAACATTTTCTTACTCTTGATCCTAACATTGAGCGTGCATTAAAATTTCAACGTAATTTTTGAGTTTTATGTAGCAGGATGTCAAGAATTATATAAGTAACTTGAGAAACCAAAAAAAAAGTAGCAGCCAATAACAGACTTTGTAACAACAACAAAAAAAAACAACAGAGGTCGTTAATAATGAACGAATTCTTCATTTGAATCAAAGCCGACAGTTGTGATAGACATACCTGACACATCTACTGATGATAGCATTTTTGATCCAATTTGTAATAAACGTGCACGCTTGTTATCAAGTAGCGATGAATAGTTGTTCGTTAGTAGTTTTATTCCATATTTTAATTTAAATTCTTATATGTTGTATGTGTATCAAGAGATTGAATTTTCATTATACACAAATTTTATTATTTTTTTTTGTAATAAAAATGAATTGTTTTTGTTTCATAAATGTGCAATATAGATTTTATTATTACTTTTTGAACAAATATTTCGGAAAATATTTAGAGTTTTTTCATCTTACTCGATTTTGTAAGGATGGGGAGCATATCCCCAAATTTACCATAGGTCGCATGTATTTTTTACAAGAATTTTTTTTTTTTTGCCTTTATTTCTGAGGAACGTATTTACCGTGTAATAAAAGAGTTTGGTGTATATATATATATATATAAGGAACCACATTGTTTGAGCGAAAATATGGAAAAATTTACATCAGTAATTAACATCAAATAAAACTTACATAATTTTAAGCGTTGCGAAAAATAGAAGAAGAAAACTTCATAAGTAAATCAGTGTTCATGACGTTAAAAACTAGAAAATGGATAAAAGTGCTGAAATAGGAATTTTACAGATGCTTCTTTTTTGTTATCTTAGCTGTGAAATTCAATTGTTCAACTTTTGTTTCGAGAAAAAAATGACCTAAAAATGTCACAACAGTGTGATTTAGTGGAATCTATGACATGGTGTATTGCAGGGAGACTGGAGTATGAAAAAACACGAAGAATTGCCGCAGATGCTATTGGGGTGGCAAGGAGTGTCATTTCGAAGTTACGTGTAAATAAAAAAATAGAAAAAGGCTTAAAATAATTTAGCGGAAGCTATTTTGAAATAATCTCATATAATTATTCAAATGATCTAAATAAGATCGCCAGATGAATAAAAGAACTCTAAATAAAAATAACGACTTTTTAACGTTTAAGTCTTTTATCAACAATAGAACAACATTTTTAAAAATTGACTCAACCAAAAAGAAAAAGTAACAATGTTGCCACACACACACACTAAAATAAAAACTTAAACAAAAAACCAAACGATATGAAAATCTTTTGCGATACGATACATACTCCCACCTTGCAAAGTGAAAGGTTACAATAGAACTTTGCAACTAAATTCTAAAATAAATCGAATTTCAAATATGCAATACAGATATAAAACATTAAGTTTCTCTTGCAATTTGTAAAAGTCAAAAAATATGTTCATGAGTTCACAAGTCTAATTTGCGAGGAATTCTTACTGTTCTTCCCAATCTAGTTTTTGTATGGTGTATCACCTTAGAATCATCAGTGTCCTCAACAGGAGAGTCTGGAATATCCTTAGTAGGTAAGCCAGGAGTATTCTCAGCAAGTTCTCCGATTTCTCCTGAAGCTTTCAAAACATCAATCTCAGTTTTAGCAGACATTTCCAAAGGATAAAGTCTTTGGAAAGGGCGTATCTTCTCACCGTTAGAGGTTTTAATTCTTGCAACTCTAGGAACACCATCTCTTCCAGGATAAACTTCCAAGATAACACCAAGAGGCCAGTCAATGCGGCGGACATTGTCATGCCCAATGAGCACAACATCTCCCACCTCTAAAACACCACTTTTCCTTATCCCCTTGTGTACTAGAAGAGCAAGATATTCATTTCTAAACCTTTGTCTAAGATCGTCACGTAATTTCTGCAAATATTTGATGCGTTTTATCAACGAAGTTCGATCCACTTTATCTAGATCTGGAGTTTCATTGTTGCTATTTCCGTGAGTAAACATTGCTGGAGTCAAAGGTATTAATTCATTTGGATTATCTTGTAGGTAAGTCAATGGCCTAGCATTGATTATTGACTCACTGTCACACAAGATAGTTAAGAGCTCTTCATAATTTAAAATAGACTTCCCCAAAACTCGTCGAAGTAGCTCTTTTAGCATTCTTACAATACGCTCCCACCATCCACCCCACCATGCCGCTGTGGGTGGTATAAATTTCCAAGTGATTTTCTGAGAAGTTGAATATACAGCAATTTTACTCCAATCTAATGCTCTCAAGGCATTATTTGCTCCAACAAAATTAGTACCATTGTCACTATAAATTACTGAAATCCTGCCTCTTCTGGCAATGAATCGTCTTAAGGCTTGAATGAAAGTATCTGTAGTGAGAGACTGGACTAATTCAAAATGAACTGCTCTGTAGACAGCACAAGTAAATAAAACAACCCATGCCTTTTCTTTCGACTTAAGGTAAAGAGGACCGGCATAATCTATACCCGTTACCTCAAATATTTTTGTCTGAGTAACTCGCTCTCTAGGCAGTGGTGCGAAAGGTACCTCAACATGTTTAGCTTTATAACGCTTGCACGTCACACATTCATTAAGAACCTGTTTGACTAACTTTTTAGCTTTAATTATCCAAAAAATTTCTCTAAGCCTGGCAAGTAGTATATAAGAACCTGCATGCATTGCCTTTTTATGTTCTTCTCGAATTAACTTCACTACAACATCATTGGCAGGCAATAAAACTGGGAATTTAAAATCTTCCTTCTCATCACTGTCCACTAATTTGGTTCTTATTCTGAGAAGTCCTTCTTCATCTTTAAAGGCTTGCATTTTAGCAAGAAATTTCTCATCTTGAAAAGACCTTAACTGCATGGACTTAAAAACCAAATTTTCTGCTTTCTTAAACTCTTCATAGACTAAATTACCTCTTAACTTGTTTACATTTGAAATGTTATGAATAAACCGAAGAATCCATGCCACTACTCTGACGTTCCTACTGTAGGTGGAAAAATAATTGCTCATAATATCTGCTGTTTGAATATTTACCATACAGGATACTACAGTTCTTTTTCTCTCTTTGTTCACTTCTTCATCATTGACATCTACTACTGCATCGTTACTTGGCCATTCATTAGGCGAAAGATACAACCAGCTGGGGCCTTCCCACCATTTTGAACTGTATAGTTGCTTCGCTGAACACCCTCTGCTAGGACGATCTGCAGGATTCAAAGATCCGGGTACATGTCTCCAGGATTTGACTGAGGTCAGCTGTCGAATTTCTTGAATACGGTTATGAACAAATATACTCCAAGATTCTTCTCTCTTTAGCCAAGCCAGTACTGTGGTTGAGTCAGTCCAGAAATAAACGTTGTCCGTGTGAAATTCTTTCAAGAGAGTAGAGGAAAGGCGAGCCGATATATACTGCTGTTTGTAGAAAATGCAACACCATGAAAGAATCATCAGAATCAAATGAAATTTAATGCAGAAACGACTTGTACTGATACAAATAAATGATGAAATTTTCAAAACAAAAGAAACAAATTAAGCGTCCGAAATCAGTATTTGGTGCAGCCACCATGCGCTGCAATAAGTGCTGCTATACGACGTGGCATGGAGTCAAACAGATGTTGAATATCTGCTTGAGGAAGAGAATTCCATATCGCTTGTATGCGCAACCAAAGTTCGTCTTTGGAAACTGCAGGACGCGGATCACGAGCGAGACGCCGACCAACCATATCCCACACGTGCTCAATAGGCGACATATCCGGTGAATAAGCAGGCCAAGGAAGAAGTTGCATGCGTTGTGCTGAACAGAAGTCTCGAACAGTCCGCGCAACATGTGGGCGTGCATTATCCTGCTGAAAGATAGCTCCAGGGATGCCTTGAAGGAAAGGAACGACTTCGGGCTGTAGCACTTCACGGACGTACCTGTTGCTATTGAGATTACCCTCAATTCGTATCAAATTGGATCGTCCATGATACGAAATCGCACCCCAGACCATAACTCCGGGTGTTCGACCACTATGTCGTTCAATAATACACTCAGGAAGGCAGCGTTGACCGGCATAACGTCTAACACGAACACGGCCATCATGGGTCCACAAATTGAAGCGTGATTCATCTGAAAAGACAACTTGGTGCCAATCAGCTCGCCTGTCTCTGTGCTCAAGAGCCCACTGCCGACGCAGCCGTCGATGATTCGCCGTGAGGGGAATCCTGTATAAAGGCACCCTTGCACGCAATCCACGGCGCAGCAGACGACGACGAATTGACGAAGCCGACAATTGTACACCTGTAGCAATAGACCAACGTGCTGCCAGCTGCCTGGAGGAAGCTGTGCGATCATTCACCGCCATGCGGAGCAGGTGTCGATCATCGCGCTCTGACGTCACCTTCTGTCGTCCAGTGCCTGTTTTTCGAGTTGTTCGGTGCTCGTCGGTCCACTGCTTCCAAACTCGCATCACTGTGGAACTGTTCCGCTGCATACGAGCTGCTATTGCGCGATAGGAAAATCCTCCTTCTCGAAGGCCGATTATCCTCCCTCGTTCAAACTTCGTAAGTTGCTTGAATTTCTTATTCTTCCGTCGTGGAGGCATACTCAGGTCTCACTAAACGTTTGCCACTAACAAATAATCATAGACTTTTTTCAACGTCCCGCTACAGCACTTTATTTATACGCTTTCAGCATCAATTCAGAGGGCGCTGCGCGCGCCGCGCACGCGCGATGGCTCTGAAACTTTATTAATTTGCATAATATCCTATAATTGACATTTGCTGCGAATTTCATTTGATTCTGATGATTCCTTCATGGTGTTGCATTACACACACAAACACACACACACACACACACACACACACACACACACACACACACACACACACAATAGTTCACACACACACACACACACACACACACACACACACACACACACACACACACACACACACACAAAGTGAAATTCAGAAAAGCGTTGTAAAAAAGAAATTCCAGTCGAAATCCGTTATAGTTAAGCGTCTGTCGACCCAATAAAAATCTTGCTACATAGCCAAAGGCTAATTATACCTAATTTTGTTGAAACATTGAAATTTCTTAGCGTTTGGTGATGGGGACGTAGTTGCTTATTGGTTATGGTCGCTAACTCGCGACGGGTATTGTTTTCTTCGTGTCGTGGATTCAGCTCTGAGAGCACTAAAGACCGCAGTGTAGCGGGAGTGATGCACATTAAATCTCGTTGAGGTCCAAAGTTCCCCGTTGGTGGAAGTTTGGAGAGGGAGGAGCCAGCTTAGTCGTTGTTCTTGTCACTTAGTAGAGGTTTAAAAATACGAGGTCCCAGATGCTGAAAGGAGTTGCGAATGGCTACAGCTGTGACTTGTCTCAAAAACTTCTCGAGTAAGACGATTGACTCCTAAAGATATATGTTCTGAACTTTATTCCTTTTGTAACTTTCCAAAATATGCAGAATATCCTGCTCTCTGTAGTATGATTTGAGGCTACGAATAACGTCCTGATTCATCGGAAGGTATCCCCTCAGGGTATTACCTTCTATAAGCAAGTATTGGCCCCCGAGAGGGGTTTGCCATGGTATTTACTTTTTTTGACAAACACAAATGACGCGTCCCGGGATACCCGAGGATTTCTTCTTTACTTTCATCTTCCTTCTTGTCAATCAATTTTTAACTTTTAATCGTGTCTAGACTACAGTTTAAATTAAATTTTGATACCTCTTTGCCAGATATGGCTTTTAGTTATAGGCTCCTCTCTCTCAGTACAGCTACCAGAAGTTGCAGTGAGTGGGGGAAAAAAGAAGCTTGATGCACTTGTTGGAAGTGGAGTGCACTATTACCTATTGGGCATAAAATTTGTGTCTTGTTTTCACCAATTTGCTGACCAATTTACAAAACCCTTGAAATAAATCAGCAGATATTCAACCTTTTCGATCAGTCTTGTATTTCACTAGTATCTTTATAATGATCTTGAAATATCTAGGCTGTTGTGTATTTCCTATCATGGTTAATTTCCTTTCTTCAGATCCATCAATTTTTGTGCTCATGGAACTATCAACTTTCGAGTCTCCATCAATACATTTTTCTTTTAAGGCTCCGGTTCACCCGCCATTTTGATTTCGTGGACGTAATGTTAATCCTACATGGATTTTGATTTCATCTTTATTATTTGAACTATTTGAATGCACAAAGTGCATTTGAAAGAGCAAAAAACCAATCAATGCTTCTGTGGAAATTACTTTGCTCTAAGATTCTTAAAAATATTATTCTTATTTTAATTAATTGTTTTGAGTTTTCCGTTCTTTAAAGAATATTTTCAAATATTTTTACAAATCGAGGAAAAAAAGTAATTCACGAAGTGAAGCATTGATTATTTTTGCTCTTTCAAATGCACTTTTTGTATCGAAATAGATCAAATAATAAAGATGTGAGAATTAAAGTCAGCAATACGTAACTGGAACGAAGTACAATGT